>KV744946.1:0-75057 GCA_001692735.1 Lepidopterella palustris CBS 459.81
GATTTTGATGACGTGCTTAGCAAATAATGCAAAAGGCTCTCAGACGTGATTTTGGCGAAAGAGTTAGTCAGCTTGCTGACGGTCCGATTGAATATCCGCTCCAACCAAAATCACGTCTGAGCTTCTGAGGTAAACACTTGAAGGCCACGTGGGCTAATTGCGCACTGTTCGACCAGTCTTTCTGTATGGCTTTTGATACATTCAAATGTTCTTGAACTAGGCCTCTTAGGAGTTTGCTCGTGGAAAGAGGGATCGAGTACTATTCTGAACACGTGCTAAGTACGATTGCCGCGTCAAACGAGGCGATTGGAGGATATAGAGTTACTTTGGGAAAACTGCGTTACCACACACCATACTACTTCTCCCGCCGTCTCCCCGCCATCTCAAACCCCACTCCCATTTCACTATCAAATACATTCATAACCCCCGGTACTCCATTACCTTCGCACACAAAAGGTCAATAGAAAAGCGCCGTCACCACTCCACAACCCCCTTCCCTTCCTCCCTCCCTTCCTTCCTCCCCTCAAACACACTTATCACCCCCCCGACATCCTCCCTTAACCTCTCTAATTGCGCCTTCTCCTTTAACCGTGTATAAAACACCGGACAATCCCGACTATCACACCTAACCTCCTCTCCAAAAGGCAGTCCTGCGCAGCTCCGACACACTAAATCCACATTTTTCGCTCGCAGCTCCTCCTTCTGCAATCGATTGCGTAGTATCCACAACGTACGCGCAGGCCGTGAGGTGCATGGCATGCAAAGAGGCAACACCGCCATGTCGGGCATGTTGGAAGGCGGCGGGGCCAGTTTGCTTCGACACACAAGACACGAGGCGCTCTTCATGTAGCTCTCGAGTGTCTTCCTCGGCCCAGTTTGGACGCCATACAGCGTTGCGAAGCCAGCCTCGGCGTCTTGTTGGCGATTCGGGGCCGACACGTTGCGTATTCGCTGCACTTTAGGCATTTCATCGTACCACTGCCGCACATTGGCACCGACGAGATTAAAGATGCGCTCTAGCGGCGGAATCAGGTTTTTAGAAATGTAATACTCAGCATCCAGCTCGAGATGACGGTCCAGCAGTAGCGTTTCAGGACTGACGCAACGATCGACGAGGCGAGCCCCCGGCGCTCCAGTAACAACGATATAAGGAACTCGTTCTCCGTACTGCGGCTCAGTGCGCGGGTCCGCGAGCATGCGCTTCGTTGCTATCAGGACGCCAGGTGGCGGTGGTCTTTTATCTGAGTAATTCCCTAGCTTGACTTCCTTAGCGAAGAGGAAGTCCTGAATACTGATCTGACCCGCCATGATCTTTGCGCACTGGCTCTGGAAATACCGCTTCACCTCCGACAGATCAGCTGTGCGGAACAGGATCTTGAGCGCCTTTTCTTCAATCTTCTGCTCCGCGGGCGTTCCATCTCGTCGCACCGTCTCGATACCTTTGGCGTCGAATTCCGGCTCCGTTTGGGAGCGTGATTCGTATTTGAAGCCGACGTAGCGTTTCTTGGCGAGAAGGACGCAGGGGTGGTAGACTTTTTCGAATTTGAGCTTTATGGGGCGCGGATTGGCGGCGGTAACTGCTGCGGCTATCTCTTCCCCGATTGTGAAGGCTTGGTCGCGCGTCCGGCCTTTCAGATAGACGAATAAGGAGTCGGTGTCGCCGTAGACAACCTCCGCGCCCCACCGCTCGTTTGCGTGAATGAGAGCAATGGCCTTCTCCAGTGTCTCTCGGCCCGTCTGTACGATGCTGTCTGCGATTTCAGAACATGGCATGCGCCCTGAGAAAGACGCGGACGTGTAGCCGTAGGTGACATTGGCGATGAGTTTGAGAGCCAGCTGCCTATTGTTCAGGAGTTGCTGCAGGGCTTTGTCGTCTTTGTCCACCTTCATTCCACTCTTGACCATGACTCGCGTTTCGAGAATCTCTCCTAGCATTTTGGCGAGGAGGGACTTTCGCATCTCTGGTTTGACGTACATCATTCCGTTCGGCGCTATATTGATGTAGTCTTCTAAGAGTTCAAGTAGCTGAGGCTCGCGCTCGAAGTCTGTGAAGCCCATCTTGTTTTTACCTCGCCAGCTAACAATCCGACCTAGACAGGTTGAGTAACAATAGTTGTAGGCAATCATTACACTAGGATAAAGAGACTGGAAATCCAGTACCAGGAGAGGGCCGTTGTAGAATCCGCTTTGAGGCTCCATTACCAAGGGTAAGCATTCCAACGCATTTTGCTGGCCGACCTGCTTCCGACTTGGCGAGACGAGGATGAAGCTCTCAGGTTTGGCAATTCGAAACATGAGGGATTCGACTTTGAATTGAGACCCGCGCGAGAAGACCGAGAAGAAATCAACACCTAGTAGACGTGCTTGCTCGCTCGTTCGTGAGACAAGTTCGTTGACTTCCAGTATTTCGAGGTTCAGCTGCACCCGTGAAAGGAAGTAATCTAGTAATTTAGCCAGGTCCCGAGGTTTTGAGCTCTGATACCAAGACGTCAGATCTTGACAAGAATAGTGAGGGATTCTTTTGTGCAGGAGGTGAAACACAACGTTCTCCATGGTATATTGGAGCAAGCTCAGCTCTCCGCGCATGGCTCGCCAGATGTTAATCATGTGGCGACCAGTAACTCGGATAGTGGAGGTATGTGTGAAGCCCCAGCTGTCCGCGTCTTTACCAAAACGACCGTGAGACTGTGTCTTCATGCGGGAGAACTCGTCACACAAATTGTATCCGTACTTGAACCGGGCTCGTTCAATCATGTAACCCCAGGAACCGTTGTGGACTTCGTAACCTGTCAAAATATCGGGATCGAACTCGCGCACAACGTCCACCATCCTGTTGATGAGGTCCAATTCGTTTTCTTCGTATTCAACTTCCACTGACACTTGCTTCGCAATGTTTTTGGCAATTCCATCCTCGGCAGACAGGACGAGGATGCCACGTCGTGCTCCACTGCTGTCGGCCTCGTCTTCGTCGGATTGGAAGCACCAGAACACACAGGCTATCTCATCCTCCGCTGGGTCCGGGACCAAATTGCCTCGAGTATTGATATGGACTTCGAGACTCATAATACTCATGTACTGGGTTTCGCGTTTGACATTGGTACTTTTCTGCTTCTGCGAGTATTTGAAACCATGTTTGTTCCTTTGCGTAGGCCCGTCAATCTGCGAAAGCTTAGTCTGCATTAAAGACTCCGCTGCTGTGTTCAGTCTGAAATCCACTTTCCCTCCCTCTGAGTTACTTTTATGTTGCGATTCCAGCACCAGCCACTCGTCCACTTCTGAAGAGGATGGAGGAAGCGCAGCAATCTCCCAATGCCGCAAGCCGCTTCGTTGTCTTCTTTTGTGATGCCCCAACTGTTCTCTGGCTTTATCTAAAACTAGCGGCGGTCTTTCTCCATAAGTAGCCAGTGATGTCCCAGAGGGATCAAATATGGGAAGAAATGGCAGGGTTCTGCTCTCCAATTTGAACTCTCTGCCTGCGTACTCACGAGGCCGCTCCGGAACGTCATTTTCGTTACTGTAATAGGCATCCTGATAAATGACCGGAGGCATGCCGGCTTCAATCATTGTGGAATCAACTATTTCAGATGTGGGAGGCAATTGGCTAAAGTAATAAGTTCTTGAAGTTGTTGAGGCATCAACGGTAGTGGATAGCTGAGCAACTAACGAACGAGGCTCCTTGGATGCTGCTGGGCTGCTGCTCTCGACCATGGCCAATGGAGTCCTTATATTTCTCCACGGTGTTTGAGGGGAGACTTTGCATGGTTCAAATGAGGCAGATTTTGGTGCCTGAGTCGTCGGAGACTGCTGAGAGTTGGAATACCCTGATTGGCTAAGTCGCAGCATGGTCTCCGGGTCATGGGGGTGTTTCACCACGGCGAATGACCGCGTGGTGGGGCCTATTGCGCCGTAGGCTTTAATGCTGCTTTGCGAGGATTGGCTTAACCGTGGAATGCTATCATCAAGCCCAATCGGGGAGGAGCTGTTGGTGTTGGATCCTTCAAACTCCGATTTTTCTTCTCGTTGGGCATGAAAAGCAACTTCTCGTGATGAGCCATCCACTTTCGAGCTATGACAGCCTGGGTCTTCTGATATATTGCTATCAGGCCCTGTCACAGTATGTGATTTCATTCTCTTATTCGGGCTATGAATGACTGACGGTAAGCTTCGTTTTCTTGGTATCCAACAGTTGGCCTGGGCCCCCGAGTCTGGCACCTTCTGGACGTCTTCCAGCCCTTCATTATCTTCCGAGCTCGCAGAGGTCTCCAGGATTGGTTCCTCGGTTTCAGAGCAATCATACTTAGGCTCCTCTTGCTGAACACCTTGCACATCATTTAGACCGCCCAATTCCCCTGAATTAGCCGCGGACTCATCCGGAATGTCATCCAAGGGGAATCCACTTCTGCTAAGGTTATGAGGGAACAAGTCTTCCACACTTTCGAGAGCCGTTTGCACATAATCTTCATTCCCAACAGGTTTGACGAAGGTATCGAAATTAATGATTGAATCCTGATTCTTCGCCTTCTCTTCCTTAACCAACCCCTCCAGGAGCTGCCGATACTCGTCCTCGTGTATCCATCCTCCCTTTTCCAAATTTCTTGGATTGGCGGACATGGACACAAGCACTTCAGGTGGAAAAGGGCTACTAGACGAATCCGTGAGCCCGAGGCGCATTTTCCGGCGACGAGTTTCGTCGCGCCACAACCCAGCCATTGAGTGTACAAACTTTTCATCCTTGGAAAGATGGCTGAAGCGTTCGATGAAATCATGATGGATTGGACGAGGTGAAATTTCCTTCCGATTGAGAATGTTATGTACGCATACATCGACTTCAATCGAGCAGTGACTTTGTCGGGGAAAGTAGTCCGGGTCGGATATGAGGTTTTCCGGAATATTTCCATCATGCCATTGGTGCATCAAACCGCTCGTCTCCACACATTCTGGGAGTGGGCTACGAAATTTGACTGTGGAACAATCGATATAGGCACATCCATAAAGGTTATAGTCGCACATCCATTGGAGTAAATACTGCAGATGACTTTCGTGTGGTTGGAGAACTTTATTCATTATCGCCCCTTGATGAAGCAGGTCCGCCAACCGAGTCATGTGTAACGGATTGAGCAGGTATATCTTCAGAAAGAATTTATACCCAACATGATAGCCATAAAATGGAATCCCTTTTACTAGAGTGATGTGGCCGACAAATACGGCTTTGCCATCGTATGCATGTTGACGGTAGCTACCGGCGAGGGCATGGTCGATCGATACTCGAAGTTGTTGGATATGGGAATTGACTTGTACTTGTTAGCTATTGTAAGCCATGGTAAGGAATTTAGGGCTACCAGATGTTCTATCTAGACCGCCGTCATATTGAACGTAGAGATATGGAAGGGCGCCGTGAATATGGGCGCAGACGTTCTGACCCGTCTCTGTGGTCCCGAAGATTCGAATGATAGGGACTGGAGGTGCATTTTGCCGTTGAGAGAGCCCTGATCCGCTACAGAGCTGAGGATCAAGATCCGTAGGCGTAGCCTGGTAATGATCGATGCAGTTGAGGCGGAAGCGGAAGGTGTCCATTAAGAGCCGGGCCAGTCCGGAAGAATATGAGTATTTATATATGTGTTAAAAAGATGCCTCATGGTGTTGATGGATATATTTGAGGAAACTGCGCCCGCGAAGCAAGTCCGTTCCTGAATTGAGTGATTATTGCAGTGCAGGCAGACGCGTCGAGTGAATATGAAAACAAAGGCGACGGAACGCTAATTATTCCAGGTGGAGGTCTGTCGCCAAGCATCAGCCCTACGCCTCCAGCCTAACATATGCCATTACTGCCAAACCCTCGAATCTCTGCACGTTAACAAGCCGTTCGCCGTCTATTCGCAACCCCAAAGCCTCATTTCTAGGACTCCATAAAGTGATCAAACATGCCCCCAGCAGCGCCCCGCAAGCCTGCGGATGTCTCCGCGGCGAACAAGGAGCGTAACGAATATATCCCTTCCTTCATCTCGAAGAAACCCTTCTACGTCGACGACTCTTCCGAACCAACAAGCGATTATCTCGAGCATCAGCGTTTACAGAAACAAGAACAAGACTCAAAATGGTACGACAGGGGTCGCAAACTTGGGCCAGCTGCAACCAAGTTTCGCAAAGGCGCTTGCGAAAATTGCGGAGCTTTGACACACAAAGCAAAGGACTGTTTGAGTCGGCCTCGGAAACAGGGCGCAAAGTGGACTGGAAAGGATATTCAGGCGGATGAGATTGTGGAGGATGTTCAATTAGGGTGGGATGCAAAACGGGACCGCTGGAATGGATACGATGCGACAGAGTACAGTGCGGTAGTGGAGGAATTTAATGAGCTGGAAGAAATGAAGAGACTAGTCAAAGGTGGCGCGAATGGTAAGGAGAAGCCGTCCGAGGAAGATGATGAGGATGGAGCAGACGAAGGTGCAAAGTACGAGGAGGAGACAGATATGGGTAGGAAACAGGCGACATCGACCCGAAATTTACGATTGCGAGAAGACACCGCGAAATATCTCCTCAATCTGGACCTTGACTCCGCCAAATACGATCCAAAGACACGATCTATGGTCGACAGTGGCGCGACTGCTGATCAAGCTGCGGCTCTTGTGGCGGAAGAAGGCTTCATGAAAGCTTCCGGTGACGCCGCCGAGTTTGAGAAAGCACAGCGGTATGCCTGGGAGACTCAGGAACGAGGCGACAAGAACAAGATACATTTACAGGCGAATCCCACGTCCGGCGAGTATTTCAGGAAAAAGGAGCAACAGGAGGCAGAGGCTCGGCAAAAGGCACATCGCAAAGCCCTTCTCGAGAAGTATGGCGGGCAGGAATATCTATTGGATGCTCCACTTAAAGACTTGGCGGTTACTGAGAACGAACGTTATGTCGAATACGATGAGCGAGGCGATATCAAAGGGGCACCCAAAGTCAAGGCAAAGTCCAAGTATGCGGAAGACGTTCTCATCAACAATCACAAATCAGTCTGGGGCAGTTGGTGGTCAAACTTCAGATGGGGATACGCCTGCTGTCATTCGACAACCAAGAACAGCTACTGCACCGGCGAAGAAGGCAAAATAGCTTTCGAGGAATCAAACAAACTACGGATTGCTGCAGAACTGGTTGAAGTTCCGAAAGCAGTTGCCTGGAAAGAGGAAGAGGCTTTGGAAGAGCACGTGCCAAATGCCACAAAACGAGACCAGAAATCTAGTGGCAATAGTACAGGGAGGAAGAGGACCCTTCAGGAGATGAAGGGAGAAATCACAGAGGCGGAAATGGATGAGTACCGCCGAAAGAGGACGACGGCTAATGATCCTATGGCTGCCTACTTAGGCAAAGACGAGATAGCTGGCTGAACTGCCAAAGGACTCGTACATATTTCCTTGCTAGCGTTGCTGTGGCGTTGGGGTATGGCATAGCATTCGAGCATTTGCATGGCGCTAGTAATCGATTCGTAATTGCACCCAATCTAGATATACATGATGCGGAACAGAGAGGAAGATGCGGGACTAGCCATAACAGTTGACTTGAGGGAATCTCGAATCAATTTTGTTAACCCAAGAAGAGAATTATCACATCAGCTTCAAACTTTCCCTATGATGCTTTCCAGCTTCTGACAAGGACATGGAGATTTTTGTATGCGACAACGGCTATCCAAGGTGTAAACCGCCATGCACCGGTCTAGTCCTACAGGATTTCCGTATATGCGATTCTTGTAGAACTCATAAGTTAAGGCAGATGCGAATTAATGAATATCTCTCGGCGGGGTGTCGCGTGGCGGAGAGCTTCGTCATATCCTTACGCCGCTGGCTTGTTGCCAAGAAATGCGCGGTAAAGCTCAAATCATCAGCGACAGCTCGAGGACAGCTCATCCTTGACAACCAACACCCAGCCTTGTTCTGTTGCCTCACTTTCTGTAATAAGCATACAGTGCCTGCCACAGTAATCTCCGTCTTTCTTTCAACAGTTTGATACCCGCGATCTTCGTTTTGCTATAGCAGGAAAGCTCCTTTCATCATGGCGCTGTACGGATCCTCGCGCAATGTGGATATGGGGAAGTGAGTACAATGATATCCCACTCAATCCCACGTAGAATACCCGCTGATACGGGCATATAGGCAGGAGTCGGAACTGGCCGTTAACATTCGCAAGGCAACAAGCATTGGTATGATTCCACGAACCTTAAAGCATTCTCCAAGCGGCTGCCTACTGATACTTTGTGCATAGATGAGACAGCACCAAAGCGTACGATAAGGACCGCGCCCTAATAAAGAATCGAGGGGCTCATACTGGTGTAGGAAAACATGTTCGAAGCTGCATTGTATACACTTGGGACCATAAGTCGGCACAGTCTTTCTGGGCAGGAATGAAGGTGTAAGTCGCAAGGCTCCGCCCGATCTCTGTGGATTAAAAGTAACAATGCGTTTCATTTTCAGGCAACCAATACTTGCAGATGAGGTTCAAACCTTCAAGGCCCTCATTACCATCCACAAAGTCCTTCAGGAGGGCCATCCTATCGCTCTGAAGGAGGCACAGGCAAACGTAAACTGGCTGGAGAGCTTAACAAGAGGAGTTGCAGGGGGTGAGGGTCTTCGAGGTATGGCACATACAATCTTCTGAGCTGCAAAAGGTAGCTCAACGGGGAAGTCGTTCTAATGATGGCGTAGGTTATGGCCCACTCATCCAAGAGTATATCTACTTTCTCCTCGCCAAGCTTGCGTTCCATCGGCAGCACCCTGAGTTCAATGGTACGTAGTATACTTCCGCCAGTTTAATCTCCAGCTGATTGTCGAAAAGGCACTTTCGAATATGAGGAATACATTAGTCTGAAGTCCATCAACGATCCAAATGAAGGGTAGGAGAGTCATCGATCGCTTGCATATTGGGGACTTATAATTGATAGATATGAAACAATATCCGACTTGATGACGCTCCAAGATCAGATAGACTCTTTCCAAAAGCTCATATTCTCCCATTTTCGAAGCGGAGCAAACAATGAATGCCGAATATCTGCTCTTGTGCCACTGGTGCAAGAGAGTTACGGCATTTACAAGTTCATAACAAGCATGCTCCGAGCCATGCACACTAGTAAGTGCCTCATTGTTTTCAAAAGCGACGCAGATGCTAATTGCGTGCAGCTCTTGGCGACGACGAAGCACTCTCACCTCTTCGTGGCCGTTATGACGCCCAGCATTACCGTTTGGTCAAGTTTTATTACGAATGCTCTAACCTCAGATATCTCACTAGCTTAATCACTGTTCCCAAACTACCTCAGGAACCTCCGAATCTATTATCCGAAGATGATGAGAAACCGGCCTTGCCGACGCGTCCAGCTAAGGAAGCAGAGCGACCGATGGCCACGCCGCCGCCGCCAAGAGTCGCATCTGTTGACCCAGAACCAATTAATGAATTCTGGAAGAACGAGCAAAAGCGCCAACAAGATGAGTACGCCGAAGAACAGCGCAGACTTGCAGAACAGTGGGAGGCTGCACAACGGCAACAGCAACAACAGGCACTCCAGGCACAAAGAGAATTCGAGGAGCAGCAACGCCTGCAAGCTGAACAAGCACGGCTCGCTCAGGAGCAGCTATTACGTGATCAGTACCAGCAGCAGACTCAAGGCCGTCTAGCTGAATTAGAAAGGGAGAACCTCAATGCGCGTGCCCAATACGAGCGCGACCAGCTAATGCTCCAGCAATATGACCAGCGTATGAAAGCATTGGAAAACGAAATAGCCCAGCTGAATGCCAACTTCTCGCAGCAATCTGCTTCCAGAGACGATCAGATTCGGGCACTACAGGAACAGCTCAACACTTGGCGTTCAAAGTATGAAGCTCTCGCCAAATTGTACTCTCAATTGCGACATGAGCATCTTCAATTACTGCAGAAGTTCAAATCTGTACAGGTCAAGGCGAACTCTGCGCAAGAGGCAATCGACGGGCGCGAAAAACTAGCTAGAGAGCTGAAAACGAAGAACCTGGAGCTTGCAGACATGATTCGTGAAAGAGATCGAGCACTTTTGGAAAAGGATCGATCAACAGGTAGTCATCGGGATGAACTGGAGAAGTTGAAACGCGAGCTTCGCTTTGCATTGGAGAAGGCTGAGAAGGCTGAGATCGGGAAGGGCTCCGAGCTTTCTGCTATGCTATTCAGACACAACCGAGAAATCGCGGATCTTGAGGAGGCCCTGAGGAGCAAGACGCGTGCTCTAGACGAGTTGCAGATGAAGTATCGTGAAGGTGATTCGGATCTTGAGCGCCAACTGCGTGAGAAGGAAGATGAGTTGGAAATCTTCAAAGCCGGCATGGACCAAACGCTTCTAGAGTTGAACGAGCTCAAGTTGTCCCAGCACGCAACGGACAGCGTAATCGACGGTCAACTTGACACATTTCTTCAGGACAGTATTCAGAAAATCAACGAAATCATCGACTCAGTCCTTCAAAGTGGCGTTCAGCGCGTGGATGATGCGTTGTACGAGCTTGACTCGTCGATGCAAGCAGGTAACCAGAACGCCTCTGGACCGTATGTTCTGTCGCAAATCGAAAAAGCTTCGACCTGTGCAATGGAGTTCTCGACCGCGTTCAACAACTTCATTGCCGATGGACCAAACAGCACACATTCAGAGATCATCCGGACTGTCAATGCATTTTCGGGATCGATTGCCGACGTTCTCAGTAACGCCAAAGGTCTCACCCGGTTTGCTTCAGACGAGAACAAGGCAGACCAACTTATTAATGCCGCCAGGCTGTCGGCGACTTCGACGGTCAAATTCTTCCGCAATCTGCAGTCTGTACGACTATACGACTTGGATCCAGAGCAGAAGACGACTGTTGTTTTGAACAACAACAGCGAGGTCCTTATCAACCTCCAGAAATTGTCCAAGTTGGCAGATGCTTTCGCGCCCAAGAGCAAGATCACAACAGCACAAGGTGACATTGGAGAATTAGTCGACCGCGAGCTGACCAACGCTGCAAACGCAATTGATGCGGCGACTGAGCGTCTGACCAAATTGATGAAGAAGCCACGGGACCAATATTCGACATACGAGTTGAAAATCCATGAGTACTTATTTTCCATTCTCCGTTTCAAGAGGCTTACGCAACTAATAACATTACAGCTCGATCCTCGAAGCGGCCATTGCCGTCACAAACGCTATCGCGCAGCTGATCAAGGCTGCGACTGCGTCTCAGCAGGAAATCGTGCGTGAAGGCAGAGGCACCATGACGAAGACGGCCTTTTATAAGAAACACAACCGCTGGACGGAGGGCCTCATCAGCGCGGCCAAGGCCGTGGCCTCGTCTACGAATATGCTGATTGAGACAGCCGATGGCGTTATCAGCGGGCGTAACTCACCCGAGCAGCTTATTGTGGCGAGTAATGATGTTGCTGCCAGCACAGCGCAGCTTGTTGCTGCTAGCCGCGTCAAGGCATCTTTCATGAGCAAGAGCCAGGATAGGCTGGAGAATGCTAGCAAGGCGGTTACGGGTGCGTGTCGCTCGCTTGTGAGGCAGGTGCAGGATATTATTGCGCAGAAAAACCGCGATAATAATGAGGTTGTTGATTATACTAAGCTTAGTGACCATGAGTTTAAGGTTCAGCAGATGGAACAGCAGGTACGTTTTACATCTGAATTTTTTTTTCTTGGGAATGTGGATATGGGAGCTAATGACATTGGGTGGGTTTCCTGCAGGTCGAGATCCTCCAGCTGGAAAACAGCCTCGCGCAAGCCCGGCAGCGCCTTGGCGAGATGCGGAAATTGTCGTATCTGGAGGAATGAGTGTCTCCTCGTTGTTAGTCTCATGGTAACGGGACAGTATGGGACAGGACGGCCGTTGTTGCATTACATGTTCTCATCCGTTGTATTATGCGAACTCGGCCGGCTCTGCAAGCTTTCTCCCTAGCTTTGGAAGGATTTGTGGTGTGTTAGGATATTAGCGTACGTGCATATATTTTATACTTCTCTTGCAAAAAATTGTACACCACGCCTCTAGTATACGGCGGCGAGATTATCTTCTTCAGTTCGTTATACCTGGTGAACGAATTGAGTTAGTTCTACTGGGCACTTGAATCCATTTCATGATATACAAGAAAGTCTACATAATTTTTACAAGCCACCAATTTCACAATGGAAGACTCATCACACATCCCACAGCTTAGAGGATATCAGAGAATTTCTCTCCGTCCGGCAAGAACCAATACACAATCCTAACCGCCTCCTTCGTTACCTTAGTCCTCCAATCATTCCCTTTCCCCTTCTCCAAAATGCACTCAAAATCTCAGCATGAGCTTCAACATCAGACCCATAAAACCCAAGAACCATAACCGGATCAGCATAAAAATTTGGCATGCACTGGGCTAACAGGGAGGTGCCATATACCTGTTCCGAAACGAACCTTGTTGATTCAGATGGGCTTTGGGCGTGCGGTCGTTTTGTAATGATTGAACGGAGGGTACAGCCGAGGAAGGTGCCGTCTTGCATTGCGGTGGCTGCGCCTTGGGCCATGTGGTTTGTCATTGAGCGGACGGCATCACTGGCGGCGGGGGAGGGTTAGTGATGGGTATGGGGTTTGAAACCAGGGGGGCGTAGTTCTGAAATGCAGAGGTGGAATGCAGACTCAGAAAGCTTACCCTGTCAACGGGACGTTCATCTGAGGAGAAGATCACGATTCCGACGGACCGGTGATGAGAAGTGGCCAGTGCTGTACACTCGGTATCATGTTGGCGATTTTCTTGATTCGTGAGTCGAATTCATATTCCTTTCGTAACTCATCCATATCCACGCCTTCGACCGCGGTAACGTGTCCCAGCCAGTGATGTGATAGAGAGTACCATTTAAAGTCCTTGCCTGCGGAGATGGAACACGTCATTATGTAGGTGTTTGGAGCCATCCACATTTCCACTGTCAGCTTTGAGGCTAGGGGTGCAAGGAAGTGGTCGGCGTGGATTGTGAAATAGGAGTTTATATCGCGGAAGGCGCAGTTTATTAAGGGGTGAGTTGGCATCACGGAGGGGAATGGTTGCGACGCACGATGCTGCTGATGTCGTCGGAGCCTATTAGAAGGTCGAAGGTGTAAATGCTGCCGGATGAGGTGGTGACGAAAACGGGACCGGAGAGTTGGTGGGAAATTTGAGGCGACACGAGAGTTAATATGGAGAGAGTAGCCGTGTTTTTGCGCCATGTCTATTAATCCTTGATGGAGCTGTGCACGATTAAAGGGCTATAAACGTGTTCAAAGTGCTGAAAAACGGGATCCATAGCACTGGACGAGCCACCAAGGTTGTCCCAAGGTTTTCTCAACCCTGCTCATCGGACTCCGATTTCCTCATCGGACTCCGATTTCCTCATCTTGCCTTTCAAATGCCCTGCCTCTCAACCACCGAATTCACCGTAGCTTCTACACGATAACAAGCCTTGACATGCTATTTTGTAATATGCCTCTTGAATGGCTTCAACCTATTTCCTCCAACTCTGAAAAGATACGAAGCTAACATTCGCATTAGACATTCGAGCACAAGATCCTGCATATTGGTTTAGTTGGCGTAGGAATCGGAGGAATAGTCCCGCTATCGCGGTAGCTCGCGTCGGTGTCAATGTCACGGTACTTGAAGCTACCGCTGAGCTGGACGAGGTAAGTTCCATCATCATATTCCTCCGATATAAGGACTGAAGCAAGCCAGATGGGAGCCGGTATCAAAACGACGCGGAACATCGGACGCCTTCTACTAGCCTTGGGCATCGACCAAATTATCGGATACAACCGCGTTCAATTCGAAGAGCTAAACCTATGCCGAAAGGACGGTACGAAAGTGGACTGGGTTCAAAATTGGCTGGAAGTTTATATGTCCGGCCAGCGGTGGGATGAGTAATGTAACGGCAACAACTATGCCACGTGATAATTATTCTCGAGCCACGGCTCATTCTCTGAGGCCACTACTCAGAGAATACGAGGATGACGGTACACAGTTCCACTATCCTTTGGCATGTTTTTGGTGAGGAGTCGCATCCCCGTTGCCGTTGCGGGAAATAGAAGAGGATGGGTGCACGGCACTGCGTTTCAAGAGGCACTCTTCTTATGTCGCCTTTTCACTGATTATGTCGAGTTCAGAGGGTGGATCTGAAGCGTGTATGGTTGATGGTTTAGGTATTATGATAAGGGTGTTGAGAAGTTGCTCCGCGGACTACGTCACCTTGCAAATTTCCCCTGATTTTGGAGGTATGGGGAATACGATCGCGGGATGTGATATTCTATCACTCAACCTTAGATCTACCGTCTTTGCGTATTACTGGTTATGGTGAACGTAATTATCAGTGGTTTCGATTCATTTTCTTAAATTACCTCCCTTGCATGTGAAGGATGTGACAGGTACAAGGCCTCGAAGATAACCACCTCTACTCAGCCATCGAGTGAACGACACGCGCCTAATACCTCAAAGAGCTCTCCGGTCCATTTCGTTTATATAAAATAAACGTTAATTTAAGAGTGCTAAATTAATGCTTCTTTAATCCTTCCCTCTCGAAAGCTTTAATACTCATGGCGTTAACGTGGCCATGCCAGGATATTCAGTTAGCGGGATGAAAGCTTCTCGCTTATGCTGTTTTACCACCCTTAAGATGAATCGTCAGGAACGACAAGCAGTTACTGCACTCCATTCATATACTGAGGTGGAGCTGGCGAAGCTCAAAAACATTTTAGGTTCTGAAAATGTGATTCGACCCAAAAATCTTAAGATTGAATTTCAGTATCTTTTAAATTTTCAAAATGCTCTCAAACACACGACATCCGCGCACCGTGCCATATCTTGACTCGCACCGATACCCATGGTGACACTGGCCAAGTTGCGAGCAGGTGAGTCCCTTGATACTTGGCGGAAAAAATTAAACCCCGTATGTCACCGAGCTGTCGAAGTCATTTGCATGCATCGGCTTGCCGGGATCTGCAGATTGACATGCCTGAGACAAGAATATTCAGACCGCACGCTACTTACACACCATGCATGACAGGCATTTATTGTTATCCACTGGAAATCCTTCCTTTCTTGTTTCTTAGATCAAGTCTTTCATTTCATTGCTGGTCTGACACTACCTCGACTCCGACGCACAATGGATTAACTACTCGCAAATCGTTAGTCGATATATTCTAATATAGCTAAAGGAGAGCGGACAGAGTTCTTATCCAATTCCCAGCCATTTACCGTTAAGATGGTCTTCTGGACGACATATCCCTTATACTTCTCGTTGCCGCAGGTTTACTCCAAAACATCCAGGCGCAGAACAGAGCTAATGCTCAATGTAAGTTTTTCGTCATGGTAGTGCATTATGCATTCCTTGGGGATATTATGATTGCTGACTGGTTCTTCAGATGGTAGGATATGCTCAGCAGAAATTTCCGCTAAATGCATCGCTGGATACTACTGCGAGGTGCAGAATGACTCTAATTCTTCTCCACTGTTGAAAATATTAACTTGTATTAAAATCCGTGAATAGCAGTGTCGCCAGCTCCACGAGCGTTTCGAAGTCTTCAAGCTCTTCATCGTCGAGTGGGAATACGTGCACAGGCACTTTTACGCCCATTCCGGCATCAGCGTTTGCAGCAGCCTTGAATCCGGGATGGAATCTTGGAAATACTCTCGATGTTACGTATATGGAGGGCCACTGGAATGACCCACCAGTGGTTTCCAAAACCTTTGACGATATCAAAACAGCGGATATCAAGAACGTTAGACTTCCTGGAGGATAAGCTCCACATTGCAAAGGGCCGTTTGAGTTGTGTCGAACTGGCACGGATCTACAGTGGCCTAGTGTTGAACTAGCTAGGGGCTTCTAGTAGGTTCTTTGCCTCGTATTTGTAATTGTCTTTTACCACTTCTTCTAGAATATTCTCTACCATATTCTCTTAGTATATATAGCTTCTGCTTTCCGTAGAAACAATACAAGGAAGACAATTTCGAACTCCCGAACCGAACTGCTCGGGCAGTTCGACAAGTTGACATATCGCCAGTAACACGGGCGCGCCATTTCACTGGGAGCTCGCCTGGATGGATTGCTAACGCAAACTGGCTCCAGAGAGTATTCGACGTGGTCGATATTGCGACTTCAAGAGACTTCTATATCATGCTCAATGCTCACCATGATTCTTAGATCTAGGCCAATATTTGTGCTTCCGGAGCGAACTATACGATGATAAAAGAGAGGCCCTATCGGCTTTGGTATCAAGTCGGAACGAAACTGGCGTGCAAATCCTCGCCTGTTGCTTGCTTTCGAACCTATCAAGGAACCGCCAGGGACGACCGCAGACATGCAGCAACGCCCAGCAAATTCAACAATTTGTTCCTCGAGGCGATTTATGATGCAGACGATTTCGATTCTTGACGCGTAGTCACGGTAGCTGGCCTAGGCAAAGATCGCGTCAAGACTTCCGAGTGGTTTGTCCGTCCTAATTCTGCGTTCACGAATCCTTGGGCAATATAGTATCATTACTACTCACCGTGTAAGTCACCGTCCAGTCCTCTCTGGACCAACAATGGCAGCCATGGCTCCGACTAGACAACCTCTAATACACTCCTATAGGTGAATTTATACTTTTAATATGAGGCAAATATATCTGGGATTCCGACGCCGACAAAGCCACCCCTTAAGCTGACATCGCCGCAGCCTGTGGCAATTTCACCGACGTACCTCTCGTTATCAGCGAATGGGCCACGTCTCCCGTGGCCACCGAGACGGTAGCTCGATGGGAATGCTTCAACAATTTCCTCCAGACAGCTAGAAAGTACAACACAGCGACCACGCTCTGGGACAACAGAACCAACTTCCTCAATCGCGCTGCCCATACCTGACGCGACCAAGTCGCTCTCAACATCCTGACGAATACAATAGTGGGCATTGTGAACAGTTCCTCAGACACCATGGAAGACGGCTCAGCGACATCACAATGGACATCCGCGTACATCTTCCACCAACTCGGCACTTCTGTAACCGACAAAACCCTCTCATTCCTCTATGTTGGAATTACCCTCAAAGCCATCAAATTACCCTCAAAGTTAGACCTACGGCAACCAATGGAACTGAGACGCCATCCACACGTCGTCAGCAGGTCTTCGGCCATAGGAGACGTAATTTCGTCTAGCAAGACGATTACGTTTATGATTGAGGCGAATCCAAGAGTTCCGGGGAACAATGCCAATTTTGCCTGGCTGATGTAAGGTGTAACCCATGATGGCGAGGCGCACTTCCCCAGCCCTAAATGCACTAGATCTTTGCTTCCAAATTACTCTCATGCCATAGAGGCAATATATCGCTGGTATGGCGAGGAAAGGAGTCTCCGAGGAGACGGTCCTGGATATTTATATATATTCTCTTGTCGATAGCTTCTCGAGAGACGCGTGAAATGAACAATATTTGCTGGTTTAGTTAAGTATTCAGTTAGGTGATAGAATTAGACTTTCTATATCTAGTCTCAAACGTTGTATGCTCAAGGCTTCTGGAACCAATCAGGGACAACTATCTGGAAAGATTCAAGGTATTACCCGCCCCCATGCAAGATTTGCATCAATGAAGTAACTAGCGAAATTAGGACTCCACCGTAAGTGTAGGAATAGCCCAAAGAACCTGGGCGCTAGAATCTAGACCAGCTCGTAGGGAACCCGGCACATCTGGATTCCAGACTTTCAAATAAGGTAGGTAAAGCAAACTCCAGAAGAATGCAAAGCGACTCGCAATGGATGCACGACCACCACAACTAGCAGGAAACCACATCGTCACCATCTTCACAACCCACAAACCCTCGCGCGGTCCCCCAACCCCTCAACCCCTCAACCTCCCCTCCATCCATCCATCCATCCATCCACCCACTCACCCACTCATAACAACATCCTCATCCCTCTTCTCACCTGCATCATCAATACCTTTATCATCCCATCCACTCGCCTTCAAATACCACAACTCCACCTCATCCATCCGCTCCTCTTCCCCCCCTTCCCCATCCTCCTCCCCACGTCCCCCTCTCCTCCTCTCCCCATTTCTCTTCGCCGTCTGTCTAGTGGCCAATCTCTTAGCGACCTCATTCGCCTCAAACAGGCTAACCAACCTCCTCCTCCCCGGCACCTTCACCATACCCTCCCTACAAATGATCCACACCCTCTCAGTCTTAGACACGCCGTTCTTACCATCAGCACCAGCACCGGCTTCCTCGACAAAACTCTCAGGTGTCCTACCAACAACACCACTAACGCTCCAAACAGGCAAGCTCGGCACATCCTTAACCCGCTCAGCGACATATGCATCCTCCGCCATCTCAGCCGGCGTGCGGCCGGTCGCGTTCTCACGATACATGAGATCTGGTCGTCGCTCTAGCATCATCTTCATGCTTTCTTCTGCTTGCATCTTGACAAGCTGATGCAGTGGCGTGTCGCCTGCGCCGTCGAGCAATTCCAAGCATTTATACCCATCCGGGCCAGAAAAGTCTAGCAGTGTGCGAAGGATGCTGAGCTTGTCTTTCGTCTCGTCTCCGTTGCGGTTGTAGTACGCGAAACCATCTGTGTTGTTGTATGCAACATGCAACCACTTCGCCAGCGGGCTCGCTGCCCCGGGCCCATCCTGCGATCGTTCCACGAGAAGAGATGCATGCAGCCGGGGTTCGAGGAGGGAGAGGAACGATTGCAGCTTATACGTGCTGAGGCCTGAGCCGTTGTAGATGTTACAGAGGAGGATGTGCAGCAGATTATTGCCCTTGTGGTCGCGGGTTGTTTGGTCCGCGCCCGCGGCGATAAGAACGCGGGCGGCAGTTTCGCGACGCAGGGAGAAGGCGAGGGCGAGAGGCGTATGGCCGGCTGCTGATTTGGTGTGCAGGGACTCCGGAGCAACTTTGATGAGGTATTCGAGCAGGCGGGCTGAGTCTGGGGTTGGCTCTGAGAGGACGGCGCAATGGAGGATAAGGCCGCCTGAGTTATATTAGTTTGGAGGTTAATAAATGAATTTGGGATATGGGGAGGCTTTTGCAGCAACTCACTGCGAGCACCTAGCCAGGTACACAGCACTTTGTCAAAGCCACCGTTAGCTTGAGCAAGATGTTGTAATCGTTTATCTGCCTTGTTCGCCTCCGCAAATTCTTGATAGTGCCGCATCGGAGAATCAGAAAGGAACCACTCCACACTATCGATGCTTCCTTGGAACGCAGCCTCCAGTGGAGGAGGCACCTTCTCGTTGACGCTCTGCATCTGAACGCCACGAAGAGCAGCAGCCCAATCTGCCCTCTTCTTGCCGTGCACGGAGAGTCCTTGGTAGTACTTCGGCTTCTCCTCAATCTTGACACCGCTCTTTTTGACAAGAGCCTCCAGCGCCATTCCCGCCCCGGTGTGCTTGATCATTGCAGCAAGCATAGGCAACCGCCCTAACCGGATGGCGTATTCAAAGGCATCTGTAGAGAAAGAGGGTATATTGGTAGACCCATCTTTGCTAAAACGGCGCGTATACTCAATTTTCAGGTTCAAAAGGAAGGTGAAGAGGTCCATATCATTGGCCAAGATGGAGAATTGAACCAAACTGTCTGCTACTTCAGCGTTGATTGGACGGCCCGTAGATCCGCATGTGTACTGGCGATCTCCAAAAAACTCTTTTGCATATTTCCCCACCGGACAATGCCACCCAAGCACGTCGAGCGCGGTCGTATGGCTCTTGACTTGAGTGGAGATTTCGCCAATATTATCAATGGTGAATTGGTCGTCGACAATTTCTTTGCGAACGTGAAGTTCACCACCATCTCTGTCGTCATCTTCCATGTCGCTCTCATCGTAGTCGCTGTCTTCGGAAGCCATGTTGTATCGCTCCTTGCCTTTTGTCTCTTTGGGCTTGTACTGCGCCTGTGTAATTTCAAGTATCACCTTTGCGAGATCCAGGTGTCCGCGGAGGACCGCGATGCTGAATGGGGTGAATTTATGACTATCACTGACAGAAATCTTGAGTGGAGTCCGATCTGTGTTGGGACCCCAGGGAGCAAGTGTAAGGGACTTGAGAGTAGCGGCATCACCAATCCAAGCAGCCTCATACCTAGAGTATGTCAGAAGTCAGATACAGTCAGCGGTGGATTTCAAGACATACAGTTTCAAATATCCCTCCCGTTTCTCATCAGTCAGATCATGGACATCAAAGTTGAACTCGATATTGAATAATTTAGGCTTGTTGGTGTTGAAATCCAATGGGGCATAGAGGTCATTACCAGGAGGCGTGACCAAGTCCGGGAGAAGCTCCTTGCAAGTCTTCGCGCCCCTCTTCATGAGTTCAGCTTCGAGCTCCTGAAACTCCACAATGAGAGCTTGAACCGCTTTTTTTTTCTCTGCTACACCTTTGCGATTCCTGGCTTCCTTGACTGTCTGCTGATGGTTCTCCTGGGAAATTTTGTCTTGCTCCTTGGCCTTTTTCAGAGCGATACTAGCAACGAAGTACTTGTAGGTGTCCTTCTCAATATCCTTTAGATAATCCTTGCCTTCTATAAGTAAGACCTCTGGGAAAGTAAAGACCGAATCTTCTCCCTTGTAATTCCTGAGATCCTGAAGTTTTGCTTGAACGAGGTCGAGCAGGCTTTCCATCTTGTTATATCGTCGCTGCCATTCGTTTTCAACACAATTTTGAGTTACTTTGGTCAGGGTGTTGATATCAGCTCCGCGAGCAAGAAGCTCAAGCACAACAGACGGAAGTTCCGTCTGGACAGCCAAGATTACGGGCTGCTCCACGCTCTTCAAGAAGTCGCCATTGTTACGCTTGGAGTCCCGTGTGGCAACATCTTCGAATTTGACCTGCACAGATTTCATCCAAGCATCGAAATCGACCTTTGGATTGGCTCCAGCTTCAAGCATTTTCAGAGCCCCGAGCACGTTGCGGCCTTCGATAGCTGTCATAAGAGGACTCTTTGCTGCCGGATTCCATGTCGACCCGGTGACTGCCAAGTGGTTTATGGCCTTCTTTGCTGCTGGTTCATCGTGATCAAAGAGAGTCTCTAGCAGTTCAGGTTTCAATCCGGCAACGTATTGGAGAGCACTTGTCTGATTCATATCGGCCTGCGCGGAGGATGCACCGAGTTCAAGAAGAACTTTGGCCATGCTCTTAGCTTCCTCTAAAGGAAGTTGGAGAGCAAGAACCAAAGTAAGAATGGCAGCGCGGGGAGATTTGTCGTACTGTTTCAGAAGCTTGATAGGTAGAAGAACGTCTGCACCAAAAGTCTGGACGAGTTCCTTAACAACATCAATGTGGCCATTGACAATTGCTAAGTGGAGTGGAGAACACGCAGTATCCCAGGCCAGTACATTAATGTCGTAGAAATCTGGTTCTTCCTCGTCATCATCTTCTGGTATATTGTCTGCCTCTTCCTTGCTCTCAGTGTTAACCTTAATAAAGGACCCTGTAGTCGTTGAACGCATATCGACGTCTTCGTCTTCACTGTCTTCCGGGTCGACCATCTCTCCATCTGACTCATCGTCTTGGTCTTTGTTGTTCTCTCGAGCAGGTTCCTTGGTTTTGCCGGCTTCCTTCTTAGCTGCCGCTTTGGCTTTCCTGCGGATATCCTCTTTCTTCGCCTCCTCTTCCTCGTTTTGCTCACTCTTTTGGAGTATTATCTTGACCATCTCCACGTTGCCTCGAGCCGCGGCAAGATGCAAAGCCGTTCGACCGTCTGCTAGGCGGGCAACAAGACGAGCTCCATGATCAACCAAGCATTGAACAATCTCTGGAGAGGAGCTAGTGACTGCGAGATGGAGTGGTGTACGTCCAGTGTAGTCACGACAGTTTGGGTCAGAACCCTCTTGGGAGAGCCAGTCCTGTACATGTTCAAGATCGCTGTCTGCAATCGCTTGGCACAGGCGGGTGGTATTTCCCACATACGCCATTTCCGTCCAGTCATCATCCGTGATTGGGTTGAAGCTGCCGATTGCTTGTCGTCTAGAGTTGGGATAATTATTAGAATGTTTCTAATTGGAAATATGGTGCGTGCTCACCCTGCGTCGTCTTTGATGAAAGATATCTCTCCGGAAACGTAGATTTTCCGCTCTACCTGTGCGGCATCCTCCTCTTCTGGAGTGATAGGCTGTGGACAGTAGCCACAACAGTCATGGATGACATCTTCAGCGTAGCCGAAGAATGCTGGGTGACGATGGAGGTTCACTTGACGGTCCTCGGGTTTATTCCACTCAGCATTGAGAAGCAAGTCTTTAGTATAGAGGAGCTTCTCTATCTTTTTTGCGTGGAACTTTTCGCCATATGGGATAGTCTGATGACTACGTTAATAGATGCCCCCGCTACTGGTGCAGATTAAAATATTGTGAAGCTTACGAAAGTAGAATAATCGCTGACTTCTTCCTGCTCGACCCATTCGGCGACTTCGTCCTCATGGTCCTCCTTGATGTTTCCACCTATACGGCGAGCAAAACGACTGTAGCGGTTTATTGAAGGTCTTCCCCGTTCCCGGCGACGCTGATCCATGTACGAATCGCGGTCAGACGACTTTGGTAGCTTCTCCAGAACCAACAAGCGCGCCAGTCCAACGGTTCTCGCGAAGCTCCTCTCAAAGATGGTTGGGTCAATCTTGGAGCGGTCCAGAAGAGGCCAATAGACTTCAAATCCGCGATGGGAGTATTTTGAGAGGCGGTTCTCATAAGATGGAGACCTGCGGGATAAGTCGATGGTATTGCGTTGAGTCATATATGCCAATATTGCACGAGGCGAAGCATAAACCTGTTTTCCATCGTAAGCCGCGCAAGAGCAGTCAACATCAAACCCGGTAAGAATCTCTGAGACGGATTTGTAGATGCGTAGGACAATCTGTACGTGGCGGGTAGCTAACATAATGTCAGATTTTCAGCTTTGGGTTGTGTGCTGATCCAGAGGAGTTGGGCTTACGGTATTGGCTTGCAATAGTGATGGTATTCTTGGTGCGGATAGTGGTGGTCTCGGTGAGGATAGAATCCCTAATCTTGGTCTCAATTTGGATGATCTTCTTGACAGCCTCCTCTTCCGTCAAACCATAGAGAAAGAGATCGACATCTGAGGCTGGTGCTACGATCTCGTGATAGTACTGTCGAAGTGCCCTCTTTGAGCCATTGTACTTCTCCGGAACGGGTAAAAGAGAGGTGACAACGGAGCTACCAGCGGCGACCACGTTGTTCCAATCGAGATCAACCAATGAGGACTCGGAAAACACTGCGAGGTTCTGTTGGAAGGTCTTGAGGTCCTTGACTATGGCAGGAGATCCATTTTCTTTCCGGTCCTCATCTTTGAGAGGCATCAGGTATTTCTCTTTCTCATCGGCAGTTTCGGAGTCGAGATCTCGAGCACGAATCTTGACGTCGGCTTCATGACTTGCGAAGATTGGCACAGTGTTGATAAAGTGATTATTGAGAGCAGGATGACTTGGCTCTTGGGCATATATCTCTCGAAGTTTGGCGTCGTATTGCTTATATGGTTCAAGCAACTCGGCCACAGGCTTGTCAGGATGTGCTTGGATGTATGGAATAAAATCTGCATGTTTAGCGGGAACTGGAGGAAGGTCCATGACAGAAAGGAAAGCCATGATGCAATAAGAATAAGAAAATGGAGAGACTTGGGGACGATTCAGTAATAAGTTGACGTTCAATTGACTGGAGAAACTTGATTGACAAGGAGATGTGATGGAGTTGAAGCGTCCTGAAGCACGAGGTGAGGACAGGATGCTCTTTAAAGTCAGTTATTCAGTACCGAATGAAGGTGAATACGGATACGGTGAGTCTTTGACAAACTTTCGGCATAGGCTTCAGCCAAAAAAAGCGCGTGGTCAGATGTTTTCGTGATGAAGCCTAATGCCAAGAAGGCGTCACTAGGCAGAATGGTGACCAGCAAGAGGCGACTAGGCACCAGATGCTGTTATTTGATACTCCATGGCATATTATAAAACCATTCGAGGGAAGAACTTGATATCAGACGCGCCATGTGGGCTGCGATGAGGAACGCGAAGAAACGGAGCCGTCGATCTGTGCGCGATCGTGCCCTTTTCATCATCGAGGTCGAGCTCGCCAGCTGAACTCGTCGTTTCCAGCTTCCATCCCCAACACTTTAACTTCGCCATCATCCAGCCATCGACTCCAATCGCAGTGAACAGATAAATTCAAACGAACAACACTACTCCCAACTTGTTGTCTGTAGCCTAGCAACACCAATCCTTTCCTCTAAGCTTACGGGCTGAATCCAGGACGCGAATTCCCAGGGACAGCTATCCAAACGAAGCCGCATTGCACATGCCTAGAGGCTCTTCGCGTTTGTCAAGATACTTACAGAATACTATAGTGGCTTAGCACACGAGTCCATAAAGGCGATATTAGAAGGATGGAGGATGGAGGATGGAGGAGGATGAGGATTGGAATGAAAGATGTTCTTCGTGCCGCATGGAAGAAAGAAATGCTCATTTGAACGAGCAATTGGATAGTTTTGGCAGGTGCAGAATATAAGCATTGGCACATACTCAATTAAAAGTCTCTCTGATCGACTCTAAATACACCGTCTTGGTTTAGATACCTATCCCCGCAAAATTGCACTGTGTCGCATGAACCACACAAAGACCCTCAAGCCAAACCAACCATTCCAAACGCAACCCCTCTACGGCCCCAACACAACCCTCAAAATACAATTTACCCCATTATCCGGACAAACCTTCGTCCGGTTCAACTGCTTATCCTCCGGGCCCGTCGGCCCGCTCACATACTTGTAGAACCCCAACCTCAAGAAATTCTTCTGCCTCTTATCACTATCCGGATACTGCTCGTCTCCCCACTTCCCCGTATAATACAGCCAATTAACCGGCGTGCTAGTATCGTAAGCAGCAAAGGTGCCGGCAGATGAGGAGATGGGCGTGTAGCTGTAGTAGTAGGCCGAGAGCATTGGGTCCCAGAGCGTGCCGGCGTCGGTGTGGTCTTCGACCAATCCAGCGGGGAGGTTGAAGTTTGGGATAGTGTGGTCGTGGTCGCCGGTGGTAGCGTAGTTTGCGTGGGAACCGTTGGCAGAGTAGGTTATGGGCTGGGAAGTAGGTTGGTTGGTTTTGCTGGAGAGAGAGCGAAGGTATGGAGGCTTGAATGGCTTTGGGGGAAGAGGGGAAGGAAGATGGGAGGCGTACCCGAAGTCCCGATTTTTTGACAAC
Source organism: Lepidopterella palustris CBS 459.81 (assembly GCA_001692735.1). NCBI lineage: Eukaryota > Fungi > Ascomycota > Dothideomycetes > Mytilinidiales > Argynnaceae > Lepidopterella > Lepidopterella palustris. The sequence continues at coordinate 25,164 of KV744946.1, forward strand.
TTTGTAGGCGAAGGCTTCACCGTTGCTATGCTGCGAGTACCAGATATAGGTTGGGATGCCATCGGAGAAACGGATCATGTTGTGTTCCCTACCCAGCAAGGTCAGTTTGAATATGATGTAGAGGGTGAAATAATCCCAACCAGTCGCCCACATGATCACCTGTGTCGACAAAGTCAGCTATCAAGAATATTTCGCTGAAGATCACTTACTGTCTGTCTGGGCGGAAAGAGAGAACAACCTAAAAATAAACGATAACAACCTACCAAACTGTTGCTTCAGCACGACGCCGCCCCAATTGAACGCATAAAAGTACATATAGAAGGCATCCACGTTCCCACTCCCATGATCGTTGACAATTATGGCGCACGGGACAGCATTCTCAGTCTTGCCTGAAGAATCTGGAACAACGCCATTCAGCCAGGCGGGATTGGTCGTGATATCGACCTTTGAGGTAAGGTAGACCGTGCCAAAGGAGTTCAATTCGTTAAGGTTGTCAAGGGTGAGTGGCGATGATGCACCCGAGACGACTGTAAAATTGGCTTCTGGCTGTGTGTTGGAGCTGGAGAGTTGGGCGGAAATGTCGGAGGGAAAGTACTTTTCTTGAGAGTGGAGGTATACCAGTGGAGCTATGGAAGAATGTGAATGTTAATAATAACCTAATTGACATGGAAAGAGTTATTTCTGATTTCCTCTCTTCGGCGAATAGTGTATATGCTCATTTGAGGGTTCACAGAATGAATGAACAGTATGAAACAGACAAATCTCTCACCATAATCGAGCACATAATGCGGTACTTCCGACTGTTGCCTCTTCTGCTTCTCCGTCATTGGCGCAGCAACAACCGACAAGACCAAAGCCGCAGTGGTAGTGATTAAACAATTCAATATCATGATGAGAATGGAAGAATAACAATCAACTGCAGCCCGTGGAAACGTACGAAGAGGCGTTGAAGTCTCACAGCATCCTGGCTGGAGAGATACTGAGTTAGGTGCTTATACAACTCCTCAATCGTTCAACAGGATAAACACGACCTTGAGGGTTTGGTGTTTATTCCCCATATCCCTTTTCTTGGCCGTCATTGCAGGGGAGCATTTAAGCTCTATGGCACATGCGAGACTAACAGGGCATGACGTCCATGATTTGACTTGCGGACAATCACGCTTGCCCTTGCAGGCCATAAGAGCAGTAAACAGGGGACCGCCGAAGTTACTTATTAAGGGAAGAGCGATCACAGGATCGTGAGAGGCCGAGGATGGTGTGTGGCTAATTTTGGTGCTCACCGAGATGGGCTCGATCGCCTTGCGTCAGGTTTGCGGAGAATCACATGCACGACTGGGGCCGTTGTGAGTGGATGCAATGCTTTAAATTGCTTGTGCATCTGCTTCGGAATGACCTTGCACGGCGAACGTGCGGCTCTTCGCCGAAGCTGGATGAACTTCTAGGCGTCTTCTTTGCTGAGGAAGTAGGGAGTGATTTTTTAAGGGTCAGGGGGTTATATACCTTCAAGCACATGAAACTATAGCGAAGGGACTGGATTGCTTCTTCTCCGAGTATGATTAGGGATGTTTTTTGGGCCTAGTACGGAGATGGTTGTTTAATAAATCTGTGAAGAATAGAACGGAAACCAGCGGTGGTCATATTCGCTGCTGATGATATATCAATTGAGGATGGTAAAGCAATTCAAGCGGTTCTGGGTTATACGCAGTTCCGTGGATGTGCAGCCTGGGGAAAGAACGGTTTTCGGAGATATAGTATGGTGTGAGACTGTCAAGGATCGGTGGGATTGCAGCTGTAGCCAGGTGGGGCCCTGTAAGACATGTACGAATCCAGTATCCTATTTTCATATTTTGTCTATGACCCAAACTCTCCGGACATGGCCTGTCTTTTCCTCGAGGTACTCGTATCATAATGCCTATAATAACATAAACACTAAAATATTCTCAACGTCTATACATTCATATCAACAGCGTTCCTTTGTTTTTCCCGGGAAGAGTGCGATTAGATTGAGGACCACTAGAGCTGCCATCAATCAAAAGTCCACGAGAACGGACAGTTTGGAGCGGTGACTTGGTCGAGGTTTGACTATTGGCAACAGCATCAGTATTTGTTGCCAAAGGTCCGTTAGAGTTTACATTGTCGGCACCAATGCCTGCCTCGCCAGTGTTAACGCGGCTGTTGGCCGCCGAGCGTTCTGAGTCTGTCTCTGCGGCGTATACGAAGCCTGAGGAGAAGAGAAAAGTGATGAGGCTGACACCACCAACAACAAGATACGTAATTGCAATCTGCGAGTTCGGTAAGTATCATACCAGGAATGGAAAGATGAGCGTCTTGCCTTCGAATTATCGTCCCAAGGATGATGTCTTATGAATGGTGTACAAATATACACCGTCAAGCCAGCAAGGAATGCACACCAAGAATAGCTCATCTGCATCGAAGGAAACTGCCAGATAAACAACATTATCCAGTGTGCTATTCCAGGCCTTTTTTTATATCGCAGGATCACACGTCTTGTTCTTTTCAGGTCGTACTCGGAAATGGTTTCGGTGAGGACGTCTTGGTCAGGTAGCTCGTCTAGGATCGACTTCTGCTGAATTGAGGTGATGACAGCCCATATCGAGCAAGAGAGGCTGCAGTACCAGAATGCTGAGGCTACCCATATCGGATCAGGGATTTTGATCCAGGAGAGAACGGCGAGGGTTGCTCCAGCACAGAAGGAACTCTATAGTGAATTAGCTTCAAGTTACTGAAAGAATACTCTCTGGTACTCACCGCGACCTGCACGGACTGAAGCTCCTGGTACTTGTCTGCCTTCCACTCACGGACGAGGCACATGAGCTTTTTGCGGTCCCCATCTGCTGCCCTGATCTCCTTGAGTGGCCTCCATGTGTAAATCTTAAAGGTACGTCGATAAGGGGAAGTGATGATGCCTAAAGTGGCACGTATAAGGAAATCTAGCCACCTATTTCGGTGGTAGGTGTTGGAGGATGGAGCCGGAGGTGAAGACAATGGAGAGTCTGAATAAGCCATGAGTGTCGCGTGTTCATAAAGTGACAAGTTTACGCGACGTCAGGGCTCAAGCTGGTGTTCATCATCAACGATAAATCTTGAGCATCATATCAAGCAGGTTGTTAGATTAATTTCTTATGAAAAGGGAAAGACTGCTGGCGAGAAGACATTGCGCTCAGGTGCAGGCCTGTGCATTTGTGACCGGGCGGGCTGCACCGTAATTCCCTCGTTTCCGACTTGGGAAAGCTTGAATGGTGGCGGTCCCGCTGTCAGCTCGGTACAACATAGTTGCGATCACTTCTGAAACTTTGCTCATCACGTGGAGGCCATCAGCGTCGCTCGTGACTCGTCAATGGAATGCACTTGAGGGAGGCAATTGGCTGGCTCTAGTTAGGCCAAAAATTCAAAATGGGTGGTGGTATATTTACATTCAGCTTAATTCGGCTTAGTTAATTATATCATGTGATAGCTCCGTATTTGACCTCTTTGCACCATCTCAAACATGTGATTGACAGCTGAATTGCTATGCCGAACCGCACCTGTACCAATCCCCCTTAGCAACTATCTACATTGCTCAAGTCTCTGAAAATTCAAGCGCCATTTACATGCCATCCTCAACGTGATGTTCGCCCGCAGATTCAAGCGCTAAAGTATGTTCACCGCGTGGCCCGCGGCCTCTGCTAGTACCTTGCCACGTGTTGCACTTGTCCATTCATTCCACCACCTCTGCCGGCTCGTGCAAATTCCGCTCGTAAAATTGACGTGGGCGAGGCTGGAGGCCATTAATAGCGGGTCAATGATACTCTTGATAGGTGCTGGCTCTTTAAAGTTTGTGAAATAGTAATAGCATAGCCCTGTTTCCTAGCGTAAGTATTAGAATCTCTAAGTAATGATTCAAACAAGTTCCAAGGCCTTCCGGGGGCGGCGCAAGCGACATAAGACCTGGTGAACTAGTCTAGACCTTGGAATCATGGTCAACATCAAGTTCTATGTTACTGCGGCCTTGTTTTCGCTCATTTTGTTAATGTTAGTGGCGATAATAATGTTGACAGCAGAATTATGGTGTTAATGATCACAATCCAAGCAGGCTCACGCGATTACACGGAGTACAACTAACTGTTCAAGGAAAGAGATAATCCTGGGTGACCATTTTGGATGGGGGGCGGTACAGTTCCGGAAGTAGGCAAGTCTACAGCCTTCACTCTAGATCTGTGGTGGAACTCTGATGAATCTATACGCAACCCTATCATTGTATTCTAAAAGACGTAAGAGCGGCTAACCTATCATATGTTTAAAGACACCGGGGCCTCTTGCGAGATGGTGAAAGCCCTATGTCAATTCCATGGGATCTAAGCAATTATTTGTGCTTCCGAAATTACCAGCGGTTAAGTACCAAGCCAGCAACTCCTTTCAGAATAATGCCGCCTCACCTTTCTTATCTAAAGTGCATCGCATAGCACTGTCTAATCCCAGGGTAGACAACTATGAAGGTAGAGGTAGGGAGACGGGGGCGTTGCAGCCGCGCAAGGATACTGAAAGGCCATCTCTTAAATAATATGCTAGCAGAGAGGAATTGGAGACTATAGCACCTATGATGGGATCTTGCTGTGGTTAGTGACAGATCTATGGCCATTATTGATCTCCGCAGGAGCTGGGGTATGGTCTTGCCCAGGCGGTAATATGGCCGCCAAGACCACCACACTAGGCGAGCAGCATTAACCCCGTCTTAAGAATCCATCTCCTTATCACACAATTCAGTTATCATGGCTTCCTTAGAGTACACTATCCTGCAATAAACTCCCGCTCCTAACGCCTACTACGCTCTCTGCGCCTCCGCCGGCTTGGCCCCGCCACCGCTCTCCGCCATCCCAAGATCCCTCTCCAACTCCGTCGCCTCCTATGTAGCATTCGAAGCCGCCAATATGGTCTCTCCAACCCAAGCTGCCGATTATCAGGCACCTATCACAATGAGTCGGCTAATCAGAGTTGGCGCGTTGTTTGTCCAAGTCGTTGACATGGCCGTCAAATCCAGACCATCACGTAAAGGGTTTGTATCTTAAATTTGGTTTGAAGATGCCAGGCCGAGAATAAGCATGTTTGGATGCCTGAGGATTCAGAGAGCAATGGAGGCGAAGCGACTTAGAGAGGAGAGGGCCACGGAGCAGAGCGCTCTAGCCGCGAGCCTACGAAAAGACAAAGCTGGAGTCTGGGGATTAGATATTGTTACTGCAAATTGGCATGCCCAAATATCCGATGAGCCTTGTATTACTTGTGTATTAGACAGCTATTATTTTCATTTATTGGCAGGTTTGACAGTCAGAATTCAATCACTGATAGACATGTTCTTGGTAATTTTGAGACTCACCTGAGCATTTATCGATAGGCCCATTGGTCTGTGCACCGTCGTCACTGTCCGCAGCATCCTGGCATTTCACATACTCGCCATCGCGCTCACGCAATATATAGATCACAGAATATCTTATAACCCCATCTGTATAATTTTCTGCACCTCAAACTCCACGATGCAAGTGTTCGAAGAGGCATGGGCTTCTGAGAGCCCTCTACCTATACGATCAAGCCAACAACAGTCCGAGCCTTCGGTATGTACAGTACAATGATGGTCCCAACCTGGGTGGCATGTCCACGAAACGCTCGCAGCGTATGTTGCAGCGTATACTCTTACTATGCTCACCCGCTAACCCTATCTCAAGCTAGAGACGCTACCTGAAGAGCTAGTACAGCTCATCTTCGAACTCATCCCTCCGTTAGCCCTCCGTAACATCAGTCTCGTCTCGCACTGGGCGTATTCGCATGCGACAGCCTTCCTTTGGAGAGATATAAGCTTGGTTGACTGCTGGAAACTACATCCTCGAGAGTCTGGGCCTCCGTTATTTAGTGAGAGAGGCTGCGGGGACTCTGATGAGCATGATGATACCCCGATGATACAGCGCCTGCTGGTACTGGCTAGGTACTCGACACAATATACTTCATTTGACCGTGATGTAAGCTAATCATGGTCTAGGAACCCTTTCCTTGCCTCCAAAGTCCAGAAAGTAACCCATCGATGCCACCTCCCGACCCCTGGAATCTTCAATGAATTACCAACCATGTACTTTCAAGGGAAGAATCTCTCCCAAGACCCTCGAACCCTCAAGCTTTTGCGCCTTGCAATTCTTAACATGGTGAATGTCCACACTCTCAGGATCGTATTTGGACACTGGAATATAACGAAAGGGCTTCTTGAAGGGTTTCTGGACCCCAGTCGTCCCCGTCGTATACCTCTTCGAAGGCTATGGCTGGAAAGCTGCTCTCTCGACGGAGCAGAGATTGACTTCGGCATTGGCTTCGACTTGTCAGGGCTGGAAAGTGTTCGATTCCGAAGGTTAAGAGTCGAATTTACACCACACGAACCTGACGTCGAGGTAACACAAATGAAATTCCCAGAATTTGAACTTTCTCGTGGTGGATATCCTAAGAATCTACATAACGGGGCAGGTGGCTACTATCAGACCACTATCAATTTTGGCGTATTTTCCGATACTCGAGTACTTCCATACACCGAGGAGGATCTAAGGACACTGGCACAGAAATATGATGATACCATCTACGAGGCACTTCCAGGCGCAGAAGTTTACATCGAGAGTCAGCCTCTTCCAACAACTGGCCTATCCCACCCAACAAAACGACCTGGAGTACCCCTATTACCCATGATTCACATACTAAACATGGGTGCGTCGTCGCTGACGAAAATTAACCTGGATTGGATTTTATTGAGACGAGACGAACGAGTGCCTCACTCCCCCTCCCAGGTCGACACCAACGCCGAATCCATGCTTTATTTATTATCTTCGTTGGTGTTTCCAAACCTGAGGGCATTTCAATTACGCAACGGCGTCGTCAATGCGACTAGATTGCCCCGGGCCATTTACCTGTTAGAATCATGCGATGAGATTGGCGGACCCATATTTCTAAAATTCTTGGAGGCTCATCCAAAGCTGCAATGTTTGGCATGGCCCATGAATCGTTTCTATTCTCATAAGCGAGCTACAACTGATATTGTGAATAGAGCTCGAGACGTTGTTGCGCAGCTTGGAAGAACATTAGTGGACCTGCGAGTCGATTCTTACTACGATTCCCAAGGAGAAACTTTCACGGACGAAGGTAGCCTGCTGCCCATCGATATAGAGAACAGGATCCGCAGGAGAAGATTCATCAGCGAGTTTGCTTCCCAAATGACTAAGATCGAGCAGATCAAAATGGAAGGAGGTATTCCACGCGACGAGAAGCGAGAGACGATACGAGCTCTACACGCATGCCCGCTAAAGAAGATCGTACTCATCGGCGTCTCGAACCCAATCGGCAACACTTGGGGCCTCGAAGGTGCGGACTTGAAGAAGATAGACGAAGGCGGCCACGACTACTCCGGTCATTTAGAAGAGGAGTTCTCAGAGGCCATATTCGCAAGCGCCATCACAGCTCCAACAGCCCCCGAGAACTTCCACTTCGAACCACAATACGGCTGGCCACCAAGTCCTCCGATGATCCACACCATCGCCGCCCACCATGCCTCCACAATCACCGAGCTCAAATTCTGCGGCTACAACGGCTCGCCCATCCTTTCCAAATCAACGCCCATCACACAACCTCTCCTCTACCCCCTCCGCCACTTCCACAACCTTCGCCAGCTCGTCCTTTCCATGTGGCTCCTCACCAACTTCGAAGGCGAAGATCGCGACGACGAAATCATAGCCTCCTGGCTCGACACCCGCTCCCCAACCTCCACCGCCCTCGTCGTCGTCACTCCAGCCGGCACATTCTCAAACACCACTCCGAGCCCTCCTCCACCCCCTGTCGCCCCTACCGTCGCTTCCAATAGCCCGCTTCTAGGCCCCGCTCCGGACTACAACCGCTGGGCTGTCACTTTGCGCACCAAATTCTCCCCATCCGCTCTCGCGTACCGCGTCGCGGCTGATATCGCGCCACATCTCAGTCCGGAAGCTAAAGCTAGGCCTGGAGGCGTTCGTGTGAGAGCTAGCTTCTGTCTTGGTACTGCAACGGGCGATATCTTCGATTTAGATATTAGGATTGGGAGGAATGATCAGGTGCTTGAGTTTGTGGGACCTAGGGAGGAGGGGGAGAAGGGGCGCTGGTGGGATAAGCTTGAGGGAAGGAGGTGGTTCTGATGCTTTTTTGGGGGATTTGGGGAAGAGGGTACGATAGAGTAATAGTTTAGAAGGGGGTGGGAAGGGGGTGGGAATTTTGTACTGGAATTAGGCTTAATGTTTCATAATGCAATTTAATGAAGTGTTGGCTTGAGTTTGCCCATTAATGTAAATGTGGTATGGGAGAAACATCTCAAAGCCCTCCACGCCGAATTAGGGAGCTGTTAAACACTATAACCTAATTCATCTAGTTAGTATTTAGTACCCAAGGCCAATCTTATTTAAAATCCTATATATAAAGTCTAGTTTTGGTACTTAACTTAAATACTTAACTAATCTTTTTATTTAAGTTCTTATTCTAAAGTATAAAAATATATAGGTAAAAAAGCTTTTATTTAAATAAATATTTTTAAAAGTATTAAAAATAAAATTATAGTTTAATCTTGGTAGTATTTTTTAAAATATATAAAGATTAAAAAGGGCTAAAGGTTTACGAGCTTCGACTCCGCACATAGTAAATAAGGTGAAGGCGAGTACTTTAAGGGTCGCTCGATTAGGAGACTTAATCAGGAAGGGTTGGAAAACCTAACGATATACATTTTGTTACAGGGTCGAATCACCAGGGAGTAACCATCAAAGTTCTCCCTATCTCTACTGGCAATAGCATCTATTAGGAGAACCGTAATGGCTACTCCTTCTCTATATAGTTTGTCCTAGAGATTACGCTATAGTTCCCTAGCGACTAGTCTTTTAAATATACGATGAAGTATTAAGTGCAAATACCTAATTCCTTTTAAATACACAGAATATCTGCGCGCTAATCCCGAATCCGAATCCTTGTTGTTCTAGAGTATTATTAATTTTTCAGATCTTTAGAGTCTCTATGTACTTTTAATATTAATATAAATTAAGTACTAAAGTAGTATAAAGCTTTTACTTTATATTTTTAGTAGTTATATTTTAAAATAATTAAAGTAGTTTTAAAGTTTAAGCTTTAAAAAATTATTTAATAACTATATTATTTTTATAAAAAAATAAAGTTAGTATTTAAAAAAAATTAACTAAAATTAGCTTTAATTTCTATTATATACTTTAAAGTAATACTTATAAAAGTATTTCTTAATATATTAAGTATATAGTATTTAATAAGCCTTTAATATACTTTAAACACCTTGAAGTATATTTAGCAGTCTACGTTAGGTATATAATTTAAGGGCCTAGACATATTCTTTAAATTAACTATTTATTGCAAGAGGTCTAACTTTATAATGAAAAGGGGCACTAGAGCTATAGCCCTATAAAAGTCACCCAAAAACACACTACTAAAGGCAAAGCTAAAACTTTTCTCCACTCCCAACTCAAAAGCTAACCGGCCCCTATCTCTACCCTTTCCAACTTCCCCTTCCTCCCTCTCAAATACCCTCCCCAAACGTCCCGCCCCGACTTCTTCACCTAAAGCCTACCTAAACCCCAAGGCCGAAGCATCCTCCACCCCAAAACATCTCCCCAAGCCTCCCAAAAGCCCTCCAAGCCCCAATTCCACCCATCCTATCCTCTTAACAGTCATATGGCTCGCTACTCAACACAGTCTCGGCATAACTACCCTCTGGGTGACTCAACTGAGAAACTCTGTGCCTTGGCATATAGCCAAACCCGAAATTCGCCTCGGAGGGCTCGGAGGGCTCGGCGCCGTAGCGCATCGGCGCCAAAATCGGGTTCGAGCGCGGACCACGCGCCAAGACAGGCGACGGGGAGCGGAGATGGCTAGATGCTGGCGGAGAGGAGGCGCAGGAAGAGTGAGCATGAGAGGGTAGGTGAAACGAGACGGGGGACGGAGTGCGGGCGCGGCGGGAGGAAGGCAGGTTCAGGTCGGCGAGCTCCACAGAGTCTGCGGCGTGCGAGCTTGGAAAGGTTTCGATGGAGGGGACCGGTGGGACGGGAAGAGCGGCAATGGCGGCGGATATGGCGGCGGCGGCGGCGTGGGCTTGGCGGTTGCGCCAGGATTTGATTGCCATCTTGTAGAATATCATGCCGAAGCAAATGACGGTGAAGAAGGCGCAGATGATGCTGGCGACGTAGATCCCAGTGTAGTTGCGGTCGGGGGGTGCGGAGGTCAGAGAAATTGAGGCGTTTGGAGTGAACGTCATTGTTGGGAGAACAACCGAGACGGTGGTGATAATGGTGGAAAGCATCGTGTTCAGAGAGAGCTGCAGGTTGACGAGTGAATAGAAGGATGTTGTTTCGAATGCGCGCGCGCGTGTGTGTAGTGACGGAGCTTGTGGACGCAGAGGGATACGAAGCGAAAGTGCGACAAGTCCAGATAGGGAAGATGGCAGCGCTTCTGAGTGATGATAGCGAGCTGGTATGAATGGAACGGAGACTTTCGTGTGATGGAAAGGGCTGAACGATGGCCAAGTAGTTGTAGTGGGTAGAAGAGTTGCAGCGTTGCAGGTTTTGACCTCATGGTTTTCTATACCAATATCGTCACGTGATCGCACTGTTGACCATCAGTCTCCGGGAAACCATGATAGAGTAGCAGCACTAAGAACCAGGCCTTTGAGTAGCGAACCTGACTAGTGTACATGACTAACATCTCATTGCGGGCTTTCACCACGCTACGGAATTAGGAAAAGGATGCAATCAAGCCCAGAAGAAAGCCTCTATTCCGAGCGATGTTCACCAGTAATCCAGGGATATCTCACGAACGCATCCCTTTCATCGGTAATAAATCCGCAGCCAACGTTAAGATGATAGAGACTGAGAATGAATAGAAGAGTACACCACCTACCAACAATCCAACTAATGCATGTACCCCAAAATGTGGAAAGAGATACGGGAACATTAGTAAATGAGTGTATCAAAAATGCAATACGCAGTGCGGCGTAAGGGCTCCCGGTCGGATATCATTTGCAATTTGGAGAAAAGTTGTTCAAGATGTCGACCTCTTCCACAACTGGCTACATGGCAGAATCAGGACCTTTTCTCCGTCGAATTTCCGCCATGTTTAGCCCCTTCTCTTGAAGTTTTCAGTATCTGACCTTGAGCTTGACGGTCGGTTCCGGAGATCGGACATGGAAATAGGAGGTTTGCGATTCCGTTCACCTGGCTTGGACGACCTCATCTCTTTCAGCTCACGTTCGAGTATGGACGAAATCCCTTGGAGAATCCATTCGGCCTCGCTCTTGTTACTCATGAGAGGGCTTCGAGTTCCCAACCAGCTCCACGTGTATGCTACTCCGCTCTCACTATCCTCGCCGCCAGCCTTTCCTAAATTAGACCCTTTATCCCTAGATTTGCATTCCTTGATGGGAGGTCTTCTGTGTCGGTCTGGATCGGACTCATCTTTACCAAGTAGTCGGAGATAATAGGCCCATTCCTGGTAAGTGTATTGCTTGGGTGGTGCAGCGTCCACATCTTTCATAACCTGTCGCAATTCCTTGGCAAGGATGAAATGGTAGAAATGGATATCACGTTCAAGGGAATCGCCAGCTTCACTAGCCTCTTCAGCCTCCTCGAGCTCCTCTTTGATATACTCCGCTAACCGGTCTAGACCGGTGTCTCTAAAGCTACTCTTCTCCCCACCCTCATGCTTGGGAAGCATACCAGACGGCTCCCCGGTTTTGGAATTGTTCTCGTGGAATAATCCACTTGATGTGACTCTTTTTATACCTGATTTGAGAGTAGCCGTAAAACCAGACTCGTCGGGAAGGACAGTAAGAGATCCTAACCATATGGTAAGGTCGCTAAAAGCCCTAATGACTGTATCGCCCATATTGCTAATCTGAATGGTAAGAGTCGGAACGGCCAAAAGGGTCCAAAATACGAAGAAAGATTTCGAGGAATTGCTCGAAGGGGTAAAGTCTCCGTAGCCGATGGTCAGAAGGGTCGTATAAGAAACTTGAAAGATTTGTGGTCAGCTTGTGGCTCTCAGACAACGGACCGGCAAATCATACAATATAGAGACACAAAATAAGTCCAGTCCTGCCGTTTCTCGCTAAATGTAAAGACAAGAGCACCCAAAAACCAAAGTAGGAGAGCGGCAGTAGTCGACATGGCCAAGGAAGTCCATCTTCGCCGTTTCTCGGCACTGGTTTGGATCCGTCGCATGACGTTAAACTCTTGCTCTCTTCTCTGAGGCTCCGTGAGCCCCTTTTGAGAGAACTTGATCTTCTCCCTCCGGCTTATCTTGATAGTGCGCTCGTCGTTGTTAACGCTCGCTAAGACACTCTGTCTTTTTTTCTCCATGAATCGAGCAGCCATCTTGTGCTTCCCCCTCGCCAGCACCAACGAGCGTATGGAACTGATTACCAAACCAACCATAAGGATTCCACCAAGAGCGTATGGGAAGAGTAAAGAACGTCCTAGGTGAGTCTTTGGCACGTATTCGCCTCCAATACCAATTGTAAGTAGAGTGAAGTCTGCCCAGTACACAGCATCGAGGAACGTCCAGCCCTCGATTTGTTTGTACACCAACGCTCCAAGAAGAAGGTAAACCATGAAGCTGATGGTTTGCAACATCAGCGATCTTTGGCTGATTGTAAGTTGGAACTCCTTTGCATAGTGACCTTTATGTGCACCCCAGACAGTAATGATCATCAATAGTGAAATAAGAAGATATATGCCAGCAGCAATGATGGCATAGTAGAAGGCTTGTGTTAGAGCGTGTTCTTCGGGTGGGGGTATGCGAAAGGTAGACGACAAAGCTACGGCTATGAGGGCGATTAGGAGGAAGGAGGAGAGTAGCCATCCGATTATTGTGATGGGCTGTGCGATGGCGAAGGACAGTCTCCGGGCCATGTTCAGAAGCAATGCCAAGTTTGAAATCAATGCAAAGGCGAGAGAGAGGGACTTTACAGCTATGAGCCTACAAGGGTAGCAGGTTAGCAAGCTATGTCATCCTCAGTAGCATAGAAAACAGATGATCCTACCATTCAGGATCCTTGATGTCATTCCCGTTCGATATCTCAGTGCCAGAAGGAATATACTCTCTCCAGCTCTGAGCCAGGGAGCAAATGCTGAAAGCATTGGCCATAGGACCGAATGTACCTGCTATGAGAGGACATGCTGTCGAGGCAAACCACCAACGACTTCGTTCTGTTAGAGAATACCAACTAGCGGATTGCCATGTGCTCTTACCCAGGGTCGAGGAAGTCTTCCTCATCTTCCTCCTCCCGTTTCTGTTCAACCTCATATAGTTTGCGTTCGATGTCTTCAGCGGTTTCCTTGATTGGAGCGTCGACTCCTAGGTCATTCATGGTGGGTATGGAGATATGGAGAGTGTTGAGGGACAGTCGGGGGAGAAGAGTGGAGTCATGCTTAGTTTCCTGCCTAACAAGTTAAGTGAAACTGTGGTTCAACGATAACTATAAACACTTGGAACAAGGAAGCGGGAAGACAGGTGATGGACAATGACGCGGGTGAGCGCCGGGTATTTGCTTGTGTCGGTTGGAGATGTAGGTGGCTGGGAACACACCTGGGCAAGCCAGGGTCGCTTTGGGCGTTCCTTGATCCTGCCAACCCCCTACAAGCGCCGGAAACTAAAGCAAAAGTTGCTGCTTGTCCTTAGTTTTTGTTGCGACTTCAGCTCATATCACTAATTCACACTCTCTTGAAAGGTTGAGACGGAGACCTTGTGAACACCTCATTGTATTTCTATGTAATCTGAAATTGCTGGCTTGGCTTGGTGAGAGGGATGCGCCTCTTCATTCCGCGCTACAAATTCCACGGGAAGGCAACCGTTTCTGTAACCACTTCTTTCTCGGACGCAGCTAGGCAGTTTTCTGCAATAGTATTCATTGGTATATCGATATTCGTACTCTCTCTCGCCGAGCGGTATGGGCGCAAGTGACGCAGTCGATGCCGGAGGTGTGGCGAAGGGGTTCGAGTCGCTATTTTGGAGAAGGGATGCACTACCTATTAGTTACCCAAGCAAAATCTTCTGGCATTGACTTACATTTGGCGTACGAAATAGTCCTCGTTTCAAACTGCTTCCGCTGTTACTTGAGCCAGTGTTGTTTTCTCGCGTCGGCGCTGGGGCGCAAGCAGAATGTCGAAGATTCGAACGGCTTAGTGGGATGAAGGATGAACATTATTGCACAGCATTTGCTCCATACTCGTAAGTAGGTTTATATAGGTTTGTTTTAATCAATGTGCATCGTGTGCTGCGCCGCGTGTGAGGGTGTCTCTGCCACCCTCTTCAACGTGCTAAGACTTTACCTCATGAGCTGCGTCAACGCCAATCCGCCAGCTTGCAGTCTACTGAGACCACAAACACATCGCTATTTCCATCTAGCAATCGTAAGGCCCTACTATTTATGAGTAGAAGCCGTCGGTAGGAAGGTAGCTGAGCTTGAGGGTTTCTCTTCATGGGTTGTTCCCCAAAATCACCGCGCTCACCGAGCAAGCAGGGGTTCGGGTTGGACGACTCTTCTTCATTTGCCTTTCACCTTTCGATCATTTGGCCAAAGCCACCCCTCGATCCGTACAAACTTCATATTCGCCAAAAGGCCATGCCAACCCTTCATCTCCCCGAGCAGAAGGAGTTATATTCCGATACAAAAGTTGTTGCAGAGAAAATGTAGGCATTCGCGTCGGACAGAACCAAGGGCTCTCCATGGTGTTCTTGTTTGGGGAGAGTGACATGCCATTGACTTCGACTGTCAGTCGCTTGTTCTCCTGCAAGGGATGTTGCAGATAATCTCCGATGGCATGGAAAGCCTCACCCTGTTGTTGCGTGGGAATAGAGTGGGCATGAATTTCAGTAGCGTCCCTCTTCATCCCCATCCTCAAGACACAGCGGACTGACCCTTTTCACACCGACATCGAAATAGATTTTAGCATCAGGCAGAAGAGCAGGCTGCTTGTTACGACACAGCGAACCACACCTTAGACCAATTTTCGAGTTTGGTAATAACGTGGAAGGTATCACTGCAAAGATGGAGAAGTTTGCATTGACACCCACGATGATTCAAGGTCGAAACCGAAGAACATTCTACTCGTGACAATACATCGCAACGCAACTCCGATAGCCCAATACTCGAGCTCCATAGAAAGGAGAACAGCATCACCCGCAAGATGTTCAGGCCGGCACCGACACCCGCGAAGGTTTAGGCAAGAAGCCAAAGAGCAGTCACGACAACACATCGTAACGCAACCTCAACCGCAAGTTACTCAAGCTTTTCAAATAGGAGAAAAGCAGCAACTGCAAGTTGGGCAAGCCGTCAACGATATTTAGAAGACCCGATAGACTGGCGGCAGCACATTAGCATTATATTTGACCTCGCACGGGACGGACGAGTCGGCAGCTGCAAGGCGAGGAGGCCAACACCACAACATCGAAAACATACTGGCTGAGCTGGCCGAGCTGGCCGCGGTCATAAATACGCGCGAGTATAGCACAAACGTGTTAACGTCGGACATCCTCGAGGACAAATCAGCTCGGCACTGACTCTTTGACAGCCTGCTCGAACAAGCAAAGAATAACTTCATCCAGGGACAAAGCAGGTCCACAAGGCTTGTCCAAGGTCTGCATCAAGATTCTTGTCTCGACAGTAAATAGGCAAAACGGAGGCCGTGTCATCCTTGCACATTATTCTGATCGAGTTCCATTTCACTAATCCTCGGGCACCAGAGCCTCGCCCACTCGTGAAGCTAAGTTTCGGATAAGCCCATAGTTACTGGAAGAGAAGGGGCAAAGTGGATTACAAGGCATCAGCCTCGTACACGGCGGCTGGTGTATGAGCTGGCGCTGAAGCCTTTCTCATTGTGCCTTCCCTGGGTATCGCATTCGACTTGCTAAACCTAAGACACTCAACATTTCGATCGTATTTTCGTTGTACGGAATTCTTCATCTGACATAGTTGCAAGGACATTTCCGCTCGGCTGATCCACCAACCGGCGACACACGTGCCTCCAATATCCACACGCTCAGTAAAGCTCGGAATAACTTCGCAATGACTGGATGAGAAGAAAAACTAGGGTCATAGGACAACGGCGGTATGCAGAAGGGTGGGACGTGGCCAGTGGTCTGCAAGAGCCAATGTTGAGGACGTATGCATTGTGCCATCCAATGGTGTACAACGTGTTCAACTTTCCAAGTCAAATGGACTCTTCCTTCCCTATCCCCTAGGTAGGTCGCAGCGTTTACCGATGGCGAGTGTTTTTCGACAGTTCGGTGCCGTACCCATACATCCATGCAGCGACAGCGAGATTGGATTCTTGAGAAAGTCCCTGAAATATAAGAGCCAACTGAACGAGTAGAATCATCCGTGCGGTAATACAGACTTTCCATCCAAGCCGATCTTCAACACAGGCCGCAATGCGCACCCAGATTGAGTGTTTTTGGCAGGTTTGAATAGTGTTGATCAGCAGGAAACAGACCAGCATAACTAAGTCGAATCTACTCACTTCACACTTCTGGTCCATAACACAACGGCGCGACCAACCAAGCGGCAGAACTTTTTTACCCCGAATGTTGTGCAGACTTTGCGGCCAGATATGTAATTGCGTCATTCCTCCGTCCTATTGGGTTTTTGGACCGCTTAGATCAAGATTATTTGTGCTATTATCCACATGAATGTGCTGTATCTTCAGCAACCCCGATCGGATGCCATTAAGCCGTTTCATTCCCGCACGAGGGGGGAGTTCGCAGAGCCATATCTTGGAGGTAGAAATCACTCATATTTTCTCCATGCATGGGAACAGTTCTGGTCTTTTTGATCGTTGTTCGTGATATGGAAGCTCTCGAGAACCCCCAGTGGAGGTTAGTAGAGCTCCTATTGTATATTTTGGGTGCTTGTTTTCGACGCATCGGGCCCTGGCGGTTTCCACAATGGCGAAGCCTACACGCCGTTTCGAGAAGTCATCTTGTTTCTTTGTTTGGGTAGTCTTGATGGTCTGACTCCTGGGGCTCGGATTTGCATGAATTGTGTGCTGAAGAATATTGAAGCTGCTAATACGAACCATGGCTAGCGGATCATTACCTTCCAGATTGTTTGTTACTGCCGGGACAAGAGCAAGTGGTTTTCAATCGAAGTGCTTCAAGATCATACATCGAGACCACATCCAGGCACCGATAATTGGTGTGTTATGAGGACGTTTCATCGCACGAGTCCGAACCTTGGTGGCCTAATTGTTGTCAGCATCAATTCTTGGAGGCGTTAGCCGCTTGATCGGGCGGTGAGAGAGACGTGCAAAAGGAGGAATGGAGGTGGAGAGAGTCGCCTTGCCACCGCCAATTGAGGCGATCCGTGGTTTTATCTGTGCCCCACCATACTCGGCCCAGAGTGGAGATTTAGCTCGCATGAATTTCAATAGGTATTCAGTAGATCCTAACAGGCCGAGCCGAGGTGTTGTAGGATTTGTATTTCTCTTATGGTGGAGGAACCTGGAGGAGATTCTTGTGCAAGAGTTTTGGTTATGATAAAAGAGCACCAAAAGGCAGAGATCTAGAGTGATATGAGTATTTTACAGGGCCACTCTCCTAGAAGCAAGAGCAACAGTCAGGTCAGACTCAGTGTCCCCTTTGTTGGTGTCATTTAGGGTAGCTTGGTGGTCTACCATTCTGTTCTCTTCATTTACCTTTAGGCTCTTCCTTGGAGATGAGTTTCTGGACACGTTCCTCTCGCAACAGCAACGGTTGAGCCTGCCTCACATTACTTTGTCGGGTTCCCTTCAGATAGCTTGGTGCTATGCACCGTTCTCTTCATTCACCTCTTTTTCTGAAATTGATTTTTATATACGTCCCTCCTCGCATTTCAGCCCTCGGGCCGCTATTATTTCTTTGTAGTTGAGGCCATCACCCTGTTCACCAATGTTATAGATTTGCGAAGAGCCCGCTTCTTTGTCGGTGTCATTTGGGGCAGGCAGCCTGGTGTCCTACTACGCTCTTCTTTTCATTGGCCTCTTTCTCCGAGATGAGTTCCTGGATACATCCTCGTGTTCCGACTCCCGAGCTGTTATTACTTTCATATACGAGAATTTTCTGAGAAGATGATTTCGCTATAATGTGCCAACAGAGGAAGTTTCTTTTGGGGGAAACGGCAGTGCGCACACCGGCCTGGTTATTTGCTGCCAAGGGTTGTCGTACGTTGGTGTGAGGGTAAAGGGCGCGATATTGAAAACCCGATGCTCGAAAAGCAATTTGGGCACCCAAAAAGCCTTCGGCAAAAGGATCAGAGCATCTAGTATTCATCGCGGCCAGCGACCTCTTCTCATTAATAAAGAGAAGAAGGGTTATATTCTGTTAAGTGAATTTCTTTCCGTTGAGGTCAAGCATGATCTCCAAGATATATTCTCATCGTCCGTCGTGAGACCTCCAACCTCATATCCTCACGTTTCTAATTATGATAGATGCAAGGCGAAAGCCCGTGTCGTTGGCGCAGTGTGGGAAAGTGTTCGTCACGCAGAGGCAAGAATTCGTCTGTCTGGCAAATGCCCGCGACTATTTGGAAGTCAGCACTACCGCAGTAGATGTGGATAAGTTGGCTCATACCTTTTGATTGAGCCTGATCACTTTCAATACCGAACCCAGGGAGGTTGTGAGCCACGGTGGCTTCTGAGTGCAGACAGCTAGAGCTCCGGAGAGAGAAGCGCATGTCGAAGTAGGCTTCGCAAACCTCTGATATTTCTGGGAGATGACGGAGGGGATTCTTTGGACTCTTGTGGGAAAGCAATCAGACTCTTAAAAGCGTTTGGAATGCCATCAAGAACTCGTTATATGCGTCATTGAGCTCCGGTTGCTCCATGATCAGGCGCCGGTCCAAGTAGGCTCGTAGGTTGTTAGACCGTGGGGAGCTTCCCTTCGGCCCCGGGTTGAAGAGCAGAAGCTTTGAGTGGCACATTGTAACAAGATGCCAGACCTGGCTCGGTATGCAGTATCACAATGCACCAACCGGGCCGAACAGAAGTGTGCCAAACTGCCAAAAGAGGAGGCCGGTTGGTGGTGAGGGTCCTAGTCCCGGATCAAATGTTGTCAGTACGAACCAGGCTATCTTGGTGATGTGTGCTGCGAAGAATCGAAAAGCCATTATCGCGTTTAAGGTGGTATGGATGTCGATGTATCGTTTATGGATTTATTATTTTAATGGTGCGGCGGTGGTGGGCTGTGGAGATCAAATGGTCGCATCGGGATTTGTTGCAAGCACACCGTCCTGCGCGCTGTACAGTACGCTAACGTGGGTATTTCAGATTTTAGGGAGAGTTCGAAGTGTCTGCGCGAAAGTCTAAGAAAAAGAATCTCTGGGAATTTGTCCAGGCATTATATTGTTATCAAAGCTTGCAGGACGTGAACCTGTGGATGGAATACTCTTGTCTATCCGCCACGGTTCATCGATTATGCTCTGTGTGATTGCTAGAAATTGGTCCAGCTCCACTTGCCTCTTAAGCTGCGCGGGCAAACATATCTGTGCAAAGACAAAGGTATGCTCCATGTTGGAACCGTAAAGAGTCTGAATCACCGTGAAGCACAAACTGCATTCTCCACTGTTTGCAAAAGATGATCCCGTGGATTCTGTGCTCCAATATTCTATGTAATAATTCTGCCCCGGGAACTTCCAGTTTTTGAGATGTACGAGGAGTTGGGTTTTGGTATCATCTCCACCACATGCCCGATCAATCTAGGTGGAGCTGTAACCAGTCTGGACCCCGTAACGGATAAGTTCCATTTCCCGCTAACTGCAAAAGAGGGTTCAGGGCATTATACGCTACATTACTATCTCTAGCTCCACCCTAATGACTTCCGGTTTTCGAGTTCTATGAGGAGTCGGGTTTTGTCATGACCCCTACTACATGTCCTATTCATCGAACTTGTTCGCCGCGTGCTTCTATGTATATGTCCTGCCGTTATACCTACCTTGAAGTTTCGAATCCAAGCTGGAGTTGACATGGTATTTGACATGGGCCTCGATGGAACCGCCAGGACTTCCCGTTCCGAGTTATATTAGGAACTGGATGTTCGCATGATCTCCACCGACTGTCCCATTCATCGGTCTTGCCGGCAGCGTGCTCTTACGTGTTTATCCTGCCGCTATACCTCTCCTGAGGCCTAGAATCTAGACTTGAGTTGACGTGATCTTTGGCTTGGGGGCATTAATTGATGTTGAATGTCTTTGAGGCTCACTGCATGAGGAACTGGGTGTTTGCAAGATCTCCATCACTTGTCAGCCAATCAGATTTGCTCGCCGCGTGCTCCTGCGAATAGATATGTCGCTATACCTATCTTGAAGCCTTCAGCCCAGACTGCAATTGCCATGGCCTTTGGATCAGGATATTAATTGATGCTGAGAGACTTCACGATGCTCGCTCCAGTTCATTGCAATCATTGGGCCAATAGATAAGTGACCTGGCGCTTCTTGCGGTAGCGCGCTCGCTCTGATGGATAAATGACACTACAATCCCAAATATAAAGTCTAGAATCCAAACGATAGTTGAGATGTCCGCATTGGGAATATCCCGGTAGACAAAGTCAGCCTGTGTAACTTGATACAGAGTTTCCTGAGGGCTGCTTACGGTATCCTGATGCTTGTGATCAGTGTTCGATGCCCCTCACTGCACCTTTTCACTCCGTTCTTTGCATTGGCTAATGTGGTAATGGAATTGGGCAAGAACCTTACCCCGAAGCCAGCCTGTGTAACGTGACCGGACTTTTCTGATGACGGATTACACAACTAAACGTTAGGATTACTTACTGCACCACTTCTATCCGCTCTGTGCGCAGACCAACATGATAACGGAGTTGGACTGAGATTGGATCTCAGCCGATGGCTCGGGGATCTTGGTATATGACAGAGACCTTCGCGAGAGCCGGTCCAGTGTTTCTGAGGACTGCTTACAGTATCCTGATGACTGAAGTTAACGTACGAGGTGGCCTAGTACTCCATTTTGATCCGCTCGGCGCGTTAGAGCAGTCAGCATTGGAATTAGACTGAAATTGAGTCTTAGCCGTTGACCCAGGGTTCTTAATTCATGCGAGGAGTCTTCGTGGGGGCCGGTCCAGTCCAATGCTCATCACTGCACCAAAGCCCAGGCTTGCAAGACACTTATTGTGGGAATTTGTATTCTTGACCTACGGTTCTGGTTGCTAGAATGGCGGCAAATAAGACTGCATATCCATACCGGGTTTCGCAACTGTCCACTACGTTCTCGGATGCCAGAGCCAACGCCAGGTGTTCCCTCCTGTACCCGTGCAGGTTTACGAAAGCTTGCCGTTGGAGTTTACCCCGAATGCCAAATCTCTCTACAGAGGTCTCTTTTTGAGCCCTAAGCTAAGTTTTCAGTAGTACTGCAAATGAGGTTGTGCTTCCATAGCGATTCTTGCAATTGCCGCTACATTCTGAGATGCCAGCGCTAATGCAAAAGCGCCTGTTGCATCCATTCAGGATCCCGAAGGCTTTATTGTAAGAATTTACTTCGAATGCGAAGGTCGTTTTGCGTAGGTCTCTTTTTCAGCCGTACAGTTTAGTTGTCGATGACACCGAACATCAGACATGAGGCTGTGTTTCTATACCGCCTATTATAATTAGCATTGCATTCTGCGATGTCAGTGCCATGGTAAAAGCCTCATATTGCATCCGTTTGGAATCACCATGGCCTTGACGTATAACTTTTCCTGGAATGCCAAGGTCTCGCTGCGGAGAGCTGTTTATCGGTTCTAAACCTCCCTGCAATAGACTTTGTATAGATGCCCGTCTCTTTCCGAAGGCTCGATTTCAACGATTATCTACGGAGGTTGTATGAAGACTTGTGCGAAAGGGTTGAAGATGCGTGTGAAGAAGCTTTTGCGAACGGTTGTAAAGTCCGTTTTTTGATATGTATATAAGGGCTCTTTTAAGCCCTAAACCTCTTTTGCAATAGCCATTGCATAGAGACTCATTTCCGAAGGTCCGTTCGTCTGTGAAGGCTGTGTGCAGAGTGCTTACGAAGACTTGTGGGAAAGGAGTTGTAGACACGTGTAAAGCGTCTTATAGAGGCGTGAAAAGCTCGCTTTGGTTGTCTTCGTATGATTCCGCTGGCGATGCAAAGTAAAAGGAAATGTAAAATATATACATGTGGCCCGAAAGCTAGAGTATATTGTTTGTTGTCGAGGTTAGGTGATATGTCGGCGCCGCAAGAAACAGTACTGAAGGAGGCCGGCCTCGCTTTCCTATGTCCGGTGGCTGGGCTTTGAGGTCTACCAAAAAGGGTTATTAGCATACTTTACGGTCGATCGAGTTGCAAACGAGAACAGAGGTATTATCCATTCTCAAGGGGTTATGACTCCAACATTTGCCTGGTCCGATACCTCCCGCAATTCTTACAACCGTCGGAAGTATGGAGTTGTGTTGAAACATTCAATTCTGTCTAGCCCGTTCTGACTATGGACGCGAGCCCGCTTGTCCATCTTTAGAGTTGAGAACCAAACAATTCGTACCTGCCCAATTATAATAGGCTAGCCTGTATGAAGCTAAACCATTATAATTGCTCAGGGTCCCCACACCCGCCGCTCGGTTAGGGGGCTCTCGGAAGCGACTTGGCTGTGTAAGATTCCAGGACTTTATTTTGACCGCAATTCCTCCACCTATTGTGTTTCTCCTGTGCTGGAGGCAGTCTATGCATACGTCCCATCTTTGTGACGGTCGTAGGGGAGGTTTCGGATTGGGATAGGTAATCGGTAGTGTTGAGACTGGATGCCAGACTTTCGTGATTGCTGGTTCAGAGTTCTATTGCCGTCAGCCTGGTCCTCGATTTAGTTTCTCAATTTTATCTTCTTCATTTGGATTAAGGTCTCTTACGGTTTGGTTTAGGCTTATCACGTAGGTTGGAGGACTCTATATGAATAGACACATATCCAGAATCCCGTCTAGTTCTATCTCTTGTGTGGTTTCCTTTCTCGCGCGCAAATGTTCCTGCTGAACGGTATAGATATACGGTATCTAGGTCGTTAAAGAAGCCTTTTCATTTAGCCGATCCTCTGTATCATCGACTCCCTCACCGTGGTGTTGAAGATGTATGGCCTTTGCGCCATTTCCTTGGTCCAGATGCCGCGAAAAGATTGTTACAAGATGTCGCTGCTCTTGCTGAATTGTCAGCATATTGTCACTCCACTAAAGGACCTAATATCTTCGTTTTGGTATTTGACCCCGTTGGGCTGCCCGTTTGGGAAACCATTCTCCGCTGGAGAGGTATTTTGCACACGGTGCGAAGCCAATCTACAAAGCTGAGGGTTTGATGGCAGATTTTCGTAATTACTGTGGCGCTGTGCGCCTTTGAAAGAGAAAAGCATCAGCATAGGTCAATCTGGCCGAAGAGAAGCACTCTATCTTTACCTAATCTCTCTGCCTTGCCGTCTCAAGTTCTACGCCGTGGCTCACGTACCTTTCCATTAAGAACTCGTTTCTGTAAACCGATGTTTCTGTCATCTCCTATAACCTTGTCTCCTTTTCATGGGTTTGTTGATTGCGTGCGGACCATGCTGCTAATTCAGTAATGTCCAGAGGTGTATCGGGTCAGGAGTTTACGTGTGCCGTGGTGCTGCGGTCTAGAACGAGGCTCGAGCTGCCTTCCGACGCTTGACTCTGCGTCTAATGATGGCTTCTGATCAGTGCTTGTGGCTGAGCCCGAGGTATAATTGAGTCTGGGTTCAGTGGAGAGCTCATGGAGTAAGAAAGGAGTGCGATCAATAGAAGCTCTCTATACTGTGCTGCTGTAGGGGGCTGCGATCTGTGAGGCGCTTTGGTTGCCGTCCGTCGTTTTTCACTTTTCCTCTTCCACCAACTCCTCCAACCACTCGTCCACTACATCAAAGTCCCATGCCGCACCCACAGCACCCCGTGCTGCTCAGATATGTACGTATAGTGTTGTTTATGTTGTTTATCCTTGGCGATATTACATCTCTATGGATGCGATCTCTGAGCTAGGACTCCATGCACCAAGCCCAACCTACACCAATTTTCCGCGCGTGAGAGCTCGTCGGGTTCCATTCCTCACCTAGGACTCTATTTTCGGCGTCCTCAACATCCCTTCAATGACTTGGATCGTCGAAAACTCGGAAATCCCGTTTGTTGGAGTTGAGTGTTCGTCTCAACTCAACTCCTAAAGGGGAGAGCTCAATTATGGCTCCATCCGTTGGCTCCACGAACAGACGAGATCAGCCTCCAGCTGGATCTTACCAATGATCTGGGCCATGGCAACAGTACTAGCACCTCAACGGCTATTCCGTCCGAGGAACAGCTCATTGGAATTTGCAGCGGTGTCCAGATTTTAATTGATGACCAGATTTTCGTTGTTTTTGAACCCGCTACTTTGTTTGTTTTGTTGTAATCGCTGAATGATGCTAACGAATAATTAGGTTCGCTCATAAATCTACTACCGAAATTGATACTTTTCTTGACCCCATTTCTGCGGACTGGTTGCAAGTGCTCAATTCTTATTGTGGTCTAGCGTCTTGGCCTTATCCATAAGTAGAAGTCGCCTGCTACTTCCTCTTTCTTTCACCTCACTTCATTCCAAAGTCTTCTTGCTCTCGCAATCTTTTCTCTTTCTTTCTCTCTCTCTAATTATTTGGTGACTGTAGCGAGAGACTCATTGCACAATGTCCCCATTGCAATCCACTCAACCGTCGGGAGGCTCCTTGCGCACATTGCAGGACGAATCCGAATGTACAAGCGCCGACGCCGCACTTAACACCCTTCATGGTAGCAATGGCTCAAGACCACATTCCAGTCAACCCACTGACAGCCAACCCACCGACAAACCCGCAGCAATAGAGCGTGCAGCAGCTCGGGGTTGGACTAAACCAATCCCATACACCTACGCAGCCGCCGACGCTGGAGCTGCTGATGGCGATGAAAATGAGCCCCCAGTTACAGCGATTCCTGAACCAGCTTGGCTGTCTGATGCTGCAAAATATGAGTGGTCCGATGAATTTGGTGAAGTAGGTCCGGTCAACGCCGCTCTTGAACGTGAGCTCTTTCACCGCGATGAACTCATGAAAGCGGGTGTGCTCACGAAAGCCTACGAGTTTGACGTTACTGTTGAGGGCCCCGTTCAGATTCAACCAGTGCGAGACGTGAGTGAAGCCTTTAAGTGAATCAGACACTCGTACTGACGATCAATTCAGTTTGATGATGCCGGATTGCATCCAATCATGCGGGAAAATGTTCGCCTATGCCACTACAACAACCCGACACCTATTCAATCATATTGCATTCCAGCCATACTTTTGGGTAATGATGTAGTTGCTTGCGCTCAAACCGGTATTTATCAACAATGCTCTCACTTTCCGTCTGCTCATCCGCTGATATTTTGCTAAC
Source organism: Lepidopterella palustris CBS 459.81 (assembly GCA_001692735.1). Classification (NCBI taxonomy): domain Eukaryota; kingdom Fungi; phylum Ascomycota; class Dothideomycetes; order Mytilinidiales; family Argynnaceae; genus Lepidopterella; species Lepidopterella palustris. Next base: position 50,620 of record KV744946.1, read on the forward strand.
AGGATCTGGCAAGACTGCTGCCTACCTGATTCCCATCTTATCCAAGCTTATGGGAAAAGCACGCCAACTTTCTGGTCACCGACCGAATCCCCATACTTACAATTCTATGACGGATCGGGTTCGTGCGGAGCCACTCGTACTAATCGTTTGCCCCACGCGAGAACTTGCGTGTCAAATTTTCGACGAAGCTCGTCGCCTATGTTATCGTACTATGCTTCGTCCATGTGTTGTTTATGGTGGCGCACCTACCAAGAACCAGCGTGAAGAACTGGAAAAAGGTTGCGATATTCTCGTGGCAACTCCAGGCCGTTTGGTTGATTTCATGAGCAAAAGCAATCTTCTTTCGCTAGCTCGACTAAAGTAAGCTCAGCTCTGTTCTATGTTCGACTAGTGGCAATTGCTAAAAACATCGCAGGTTCACTGTGATTGACGAAGCAGATGAGATGCTGCAAGATGACTGGGAGGATACTATTTCCAAGATCTTTGGTGGAGGCGGCAAGTTTACCTGCTCCATGTAATAGTTGGTAAACTAACCATATCTGTAGATGCAAACGAGGATGCCGACCATATGTATTTGATGTTCTCAGCCACTTTTCCGAAGGCAGCTCGAGAACTTGCTCGCAATTATATGGCTGATGACTACGTCCGGATCCGTGTCGGTCGAGTCGGTAGCACCCATGGGAACATCAAGCAAAACATTGTCTGGGTCGAAGACTCAGAGAAGCGTAAGGCTTTGTATGACCTGATGTTCTCTTTGGAACCCAACCGCACCCTCATATTCGTTAATGGTAAGCGCGAAGCGGACTTGGTGGACGACTATCTCTACAATCTCGGCCTTCCATCAACCTCTATTCACTCAGACCGCACTCAGCGCGAGCGCGAAGATGCCCTGTAAGTCATTATACTCTATACTATCGCCATCTTGTTTCTAATAACTACAGGCGTGCATTCAAGGGCGGTTCTGCTCCCATTCTTGTTGCGACAGGAGTCACTGCCCGTGGTTTAGACATTAACCACATCACGCATGTCATCAACTACGATTTGCCTAGTGGCCAACATGGAGGGATCGACGAATATGTTCACCGCATCGGTCGCACTGCTCGTATTGGCAACGAGGGTCTTGCTACGTCTTTCTACAACACCCGTAACGAAGACATCGCCGATGATCTCGTCAAGATCCTTGTCGAGGCCAAGCAGGAAGTGCCCGATTTCCTTCAGGACCGTATCCCAGAACAAGTGACATGGGACGATGATACTGATCATGAGGGCGAGGGATCAACCAGGGGTGATAACGCTGCATGTGGAGCTATCGACGAATCTGGGTTTGCCGCTGGCAATGACTTTGTTGCTGCTACTGGCTTCACTGCCGATGGTGACTTCGCAGCGTACACGCGAACTGCTTCCCCTGCCGGTGGTTGGTAAGAGAAGTCTTGATTGACTCTCGACACCCTCCCTTCCACGAAGATTACAATGGCTGTCATGTTTCCCTTTCTTTTCCTTCCTAATGATTATGAACATGGTCACGGACATGATGATACCCTGGATTGGTGGTATTCTCACATGCAGTCTTCACGAAGTCAAGAAAACTCACAAATACCCCATCTGATAGACACCGATTTGACTTTTTTCTTCTTTCTTGGCCTGCTTTTCTACCGACCTCTGGTATGTAGATAGCAATATTGGTCCTCCTGGACTTATAGAGCCGGGAAACCCACTTCTAGGAACAATACAAAATGCTTCTATGAAACTTATACACTTTGATCTCCCTTGCTGTGATGCGATCCTCTCTTCCGCTCGCCTACTTCTCCTATTGCGAAAGGCAAAAACGACATCAGCGCATCAGAAACTTACTCTGCCCGTATGACTATATCACGCACCTCTATCGCCTTATATGGACACTTAAAGAAATTTTCAATAAGTTAAGATCCAAACCTGCTAAACGGTCCTGATGACAATTTCGGAGGCAAGGCAGCCCAGAAATGGGGCGACGACCGCCATCCCCCCCCAACAAAAAGAAAAAAAAAAGAAAGCGGCTCACCGTTTTTAGCATCCAAGAGGCCCGATTTTAGTGGGTGGAAATTATATATTTTTTTGCTAGCACGTGTTTCTGGGATTGGCGAAGTTGAAAGTTCCGCGTTTGAGTGCGAGTGCGAGCATGGGGGACCAAAACCCTCAGCAAAATGAGCAGGGGAGTTTGGGGATTGGCCATTCTTTAGCACTCTGAAGATCTGAAGCTGCACATGGGAGGACAGCGCGGCTGGACTACGATTGGAGAGGAGTGAGGAAGATTCTTTTCAAGTTTGTTGATATTTAATTATCCACATCTCCTTCGTGCTTTCGTGGTTCGTACATTACATTTATCTCTCTCGCTCTCTGTCATGCATGAGAGTCATACCCCCATATACCCATATCCATGCATCTAAACATCCGTCATGAAAAGCGCTAATACCCGCGAACTGGGATAAAATCTCGAAGAAAAGAAGAGATGCTCGAGATGCCCATGAAACACCACCCGCCCGGTTACTCCCGGATGCATGATCCGTTAAATAGTTAAAGTCTCATAAATTTTAAACAGATGATTTCGCTGAAATGCTTCGACAAGAAAACAAAAAGAAAAGAAAAAGAAAATTTGCTCACCCCCAGTCCTTCCTCGTCAAGATAGGTATCGAATAGGTATCGAGAGTCTCAAACCTCGCCCCCTCCTCCTTTCCCTCTCCTCATCTGCTCCTCAAACACCACCAACTCCCTCCCACCACCCCTTCTCACTCTGTCAATGCCCAAATGCTCCAGCCCATCTCTACCGACATAGATCCCAAAGCCATACCTGATCGCCCCAGGATCAAGCATGCTCATCCTCTTCTCCAATGTCTCGACATCCAGCTCCTCAACCTGCCGATCGATAGGAAAAGGATTTGAGATCTGCGGCCGCTTGCCCTTGCCCTTCTCAGAGTGTGGGCCAGGCGTGGCATCGGCATGAAGATTGCGGCGAGAAGCAGTTACAAGGGCAGTGAGGGAGTGTGTCCAGGGACGGTCGGCGTAGGCAGCGCCCATGAGGCGAGTTACGAGATCGGCTTTGGTTTGGGGCCGGGCGAAGGCGCGGTCGGCGAGGATCTGTGATTGGTAGACCCATGAGATAGTTTCGGCGAGGGAGCCGGCGCGGTGGGGGAGAGCCATTCTCCGGCGCGATGGCACAAGCGCTAGCAGGCTGATTCCGTATAGCGCGAGGAAGAAGCAGAGAGCGTAGTAGGCTGGCATATGCGCCGCTACTCGCACCTGTGTCGAGTTGGGGTAGAATTGTGTCCAGAAGCAGCCGCCAGCGAGAATAGGGAGGGTGGTGGAGACGAGGGAGAGGAAGGAGAGGTAAGCAGCTCGGTAGTGGCGGTTTGCGAGGGCGGAGATGGTGGCGCTGAGGGGAAGGCGACAGGGGTAATCAGCTAGGAGGGAGGTTTCGGCTGTGGCGCCTCCGGCGGAGGAAAGTGCAGCGTAGGGGGTGAGAGTGCGGACGGTGTAATCGATGGATAGGAGGGAGAGGAATAGGATGTGTGCGATAAGGCAGGGTACAAAGGAGTAGAGGAAGTTTGAAGCGGAGAAGCCGGCTGAGTGGAAGGTTAGCACCTGCTACACATGTGTGTGGAAAAATAAGAAAGTAAACTTACCAGAATTCGCCCTCGCAGGAATCTGCGGTAAGAAGCCCGTTTTGACTGCGCTGTTGACGAAACTGACGACGAGAAACGCGAGAAGAAGCACGATGGCAATAACAATCCATGCGATTACATATGTATCCCTGAGATACCAGGGAAGATATCTCAGCCTTATGTTCGGGGAGCGGATGTCCATACGGATGGAGAAGTCCCCAGGTCCGGACTGATTTGCAGAGCCTGGATAGACTCGTTCAGGAGCCTTTTCTCGAATCCTGCCCTGCTCCACTGAATATCGTCTGGTAACACCCCCTTCTTCGCCGATTCCGTAAAAGATGTCATTCTGCCGTCTGGAGGTGTGCCAGTAACCAATACGATCGGACCGATTGGCAAGACGTTGTCGGAACTCCTCCTTCGCGAAAGTCTCTGAACCGTTGTAGTCGTTCATGATATTCGATCTTTCAAGGAGGGCGATGATGTCGGCGAGAGATCGTGGATCCCACTTCAACCCTGTCTGCTTGCGGAAGAGGAATGCGCTCAAAGTAATTAGTGCCAGAATTAGTAGTATGTAAAGGGTGATCACAGTCCAGAGAACGCCTTGAACTGCAATCCATCTCCAATGACCATCAGTTGGAGAACCCCGAAATCTAACATTGAAACAAGATGCAAGAAGAGGTATTGTCCAGAGAAAAAGCCAGAATATTACATAGCATACTCCGATGACCGGCTGACCGGCCCGGAAATGCTCGAATTTTGGAAGGAGAAATTGTGTAGGATATAGCTCAAGAAAAACAGACTCTGAACGCTGCTTTGCTGAGCCGGATGACATTCCTATGAAAGGTGAAACTCGCTGAAGGGCAGTTTGGATTTGAAAAAGCCACATTAGGATGATGACGCCGAGCAGAGTCGGTAAATATTCAAAAACGAAGTAACGGTTGTCGCCAAAGGCTATGTAATCCCATAGACCTTCGTTTTGATTGGAATATATGGCGCAGAAAATGAGCGCTGCGAGCATGAGTATGCAGAGGAAGATGAAGAGTCCGAGCCACAAGGGCCGAAGAATGCCGGGTATGAAGTCGAGCGGAGGGTGTTGTAAGGAGTCTTGTGCAGGATGGAAAGGCACAAAGATATCTCGTTGAACTGTAGATCTCAGTGTCTGGGCGTGACCGTGTGATTCAGGTATCTTACCAGGGGATTGTGTTCTCCTGTTGGCCGTGTGCTGGGGATGCCGAGGGGGGAGTCCACGAGACATTCTCCGCTCCCTTTCCTCTTCTCGTGCCATATATCCCAGTCCATCGTCCGACACTATCCTATCCACAGGATAATCATCTTGAGTGCCAGCGGCATACTGTCTCGAGCCTCGAACTTCCTCATCCCTTGTAAGCTGGTCGATGGCAAACCGAATGTACGGAGTGCTGTCCATCCCTGGCGTAGTAGAGAGTGATTCCGAGTCCATCGGGGGTTGTAGTTGTGAGAATTTGCTATCTCTCTGCTCCGGCTTGCTGTCGTCCGAAGCAGGTAGGGGTATTGGTTTTCGAGTGGTTGGCTTGTCGACGATTGTACTTTTCGGTGGTGCGGGTGACGCAAGGTATTGCTGCTGTTTTTGTGACACTGCCTTCACCGTAGGCAATGTAGTTTCTGATTGCAACAGCTCATGACTCTGTTCTGGGGACTCGAGGCGAGAAGGCGGTGTTGAATATCGTATAGCGGCAAGCTTCGATCGATCATCGCTTTCGCTCGAAGCGTATTCAGAGAAGGAGAAGTAGTCTTCGGAGGCAGTTATGCTTTGTTTCGAATCGGAGTGTAGCAATTGGGGACGGCTGACTGAATGCGACATGCTGGTTAGCAGATGTGCTGGCTGAAGAACCAAATTTCCAGGGCTGGGTTTACCGTTGGTATGCTTGAGCGCGAAGGGAAGCTCAATGTTCATGACTCTCGTCAGTGGAATGGAGAAAAGAGTGGATGTATGTCGGAGAATAACATCTGGGAATTATAGAGCGATTGCTAGGCTCTTGTATGCGGGAGGTTGGAGACCGGGCTTGTGCCCAGTTTGTTGGAGGCTGGGGATTTGGTGGAAAGATGAGGCTGGGAGAGCCACCAGCCACAGGGAACAACACCACTCATCGTCATGGCTGAAACAATGGTCGCAGAATACGGATAAGAATAGAGATTTCGATATCGCATTAATTTCTACGAGTTTATTCTAGAGAAATTGGCCATTAAGCTAGTTGGAATGGTGCAACGGCGATGCAGCACAAAAATGTTGACGATCCTCCACCCAGGCCTGCAGGGTACAAAAAAAGTGGTACACCAAATCCCCTAAGTAAGCGAGGACCAGAAAGGTTCTGCTTGTTTGCAGCCATGTATCGCTATAATAAGTGAATTTTAAGACCTTTGACTTAGTAGGATATAATAGCTAATTAAAGTTATGGTTTGGCTTTTATTATCTCTATGTTATCTTGTAGTTGTGGATTTATACCCTGATAAAAAGGGTATCTTCTTTCAGTGCGCCACGTTTCTTATGCCCCGCAAGGCAGGGCTAGCGGGCCGCCACTTACCGGCCAGCCCTGCAGCACAACGGCTGTAAACCTCAAACACCAAAAGTCTATCACGAAACCAAATCTTGCAATGCCAAAGAGGCCCTCCATCGCAAAGAAATTTCCTCCTACTCCTCTAGCAGTCGTGTATGACAGTTCTTTTCACCACAGCAGAGACCATAATCTGCTTATACAAATATTCTAATCTTTTAACTTTTGGGAGCTTCCAACGTGAGGCACCCAATTTTCTGCTCTACCTGTCTCCTGTCAAGTAGTCACACGTTACAATTGTTTTGAAACTTTTCCATAGATAATCTGTCCTTAATCTGTCCGCATTTGTCCCCTCATTTCACGCTAGTACTCCCTGCCGTCCCTCCTGTCGCTAAACCATATCCCTTATACGCTTAATTCTCGGATCCTTAACAAAATCCATGCGAGCCTCCGTAAAACTCTTTGCATCCGGTGCAGCAAAAATATGTTCCGTGCTTTCCGTATCACTCCCGGCATCCTTAGGCGTCCGGTTGACCGACCCCTTCACGCCCGGCGTCATGGGAAATGATTCTGATGCGATCTCGGGATCAAGCTTGGAGCCATTCCTTTGGCCACCACCTCCCGACCCATGCTGAATATATCCTCGTCCACTAGAGCTCTGATTGCTTCGTCTGGTTCTCTCCGAGCGGGAGCAGTAGCATATGAGAGGCTTAAGAGATGGTAGCGACGCGCAAATGATGGCGACGTTGATCTCGATGGCGGACCAGATGTCTCCTGGGACTGCATCGAAGAAAGGATCTTTCGAGAAGGTGAAGATGGCGATGGTCTGGAGGCGGATGATAGCGGCTACACAACTGAAGGCTCCCATGGCGAAAATGAGGACGAGGCCGGCCTTTTCGCGCTTCGGTCTTTGAATACTCATAAGCGTTCGTACTGGAAGGGCGGTAACCCAGATGTCTGTTATGATGTTGAAACTCGCTGTGACTATAAATTGCGGGATCATTACTCTGCATGTACTTCGGCTAAATTCATGCTTGATCTACTCACTGTAGAAGAACACTGTCCGGTTGATACATGTTCCGGGAAGAGCTTCTGTGATATCCCACACTTTGGTAAGGGGTATGCACTGCGTGAGAAGCACGATGATACAGATAAAAGCATATATGGTAAGGACCGCGATTGTGGCCTTGCAGGTACGGCGAAATCCTTTCTCGGTTGCTTTGAATCACATTCAGTACTGGCAGTCTCGGCAGAAGAGAATAGAGGTCACTTACCAAACCGTAGGTAGAGAAGAATAATCGAGACCTTGATAATGTAGACCGTGATGTAGTACGTGATCTCGATTGCTAAAGTATCCTGGAAAAGCTGTAAGGAAGAGTTTTCCCGCAAAAAAGTTCAGAAAATTCTGACCTTCAATATCGCGATCATGTCTTTGGGTTGAAGTGTGATGGAATGCATGCCCATTCCATGTTTCCAGCCAACAATAGTCTCACCCAACAGACCCATGCTGGAAACCTACACTAAATGTGAGCAGAAGAAACTTCCGAGTATAGCAATAAAACTGACCCAGGCGATTACCATAACCCAGTCATCTATCCCAATATTATTCACCAGGAACCACCGAGCAAAAATTCGCATTACAATCGCTAAAGCTAAACCACGGGTTCGGTCAGTACTCAATTTTTTAGAGAACACACCTCATATTCCATGCCAACGGAAGTTCCGACAGTGGAAAGTCCCAAATACGTACATGTAAGTACAGAAGTCACGACTGGAATTACGAGAAGCTCCAATCGCCTTCGCGGGGCTTGAGAATCGTGATAGGCCATTTTGGCGATGGTCCTGTTCCCCAGAAAATCGTCCCCGGATCCAGAGAATATAAAAAACGTAGAGGCATAAGACCACAAAAGAAATTCTAGCAACGACGCCCCTGAACCACTGTAAGGGTTAATATTGTCTGAACTGATGGACCATATATTGATTCCGTCCCCGAAACTGGTTCTGCTAGGCGCATAAATCTGTCCGGAGCTGGTAGCCACCGGCTCCGAATTGGCAAAATTGTCCTCAGGTGGAGCCAGAAACTCACTAAGCGGTATAGATGAGATAAATGTGATGAAAGGAAGTAATTGGAAGGCAAGATATGTGTTCGACTTGATCCAATGAAGAGCGCTGTTGGACAAAAGGAAGTCAGTCTTTTGCTTCGAGTTGAGTCAGTAACGGAAGATGTTCTCTGCAGGGCCTAGTGATGCGGCCACGAGACAGCCCATGAGGGGACGAGGGTTTCAGCGCCTGGGGGACATGTTGGGGTGATTATTAGATTTCGGCAGAATAACTCATAATGCTGGGCGGCTGTCAGAAAGTTCACGGCATCGGTACTTGTTGACCTGAGTTTTCCGGGAACGATGCCGTACAACGCACTGATAACCCTGCAGGAAAACCAAATCAGGTGGATTCAAGACGTGAACGAGAAACGTTAATTTTGATGGCAGAATTCGAACTTGTTGTCCTAATACTAGTCAAAGCCCAGCCTTAGAAGGTAGACTACGGTTATCTCTCGATCAGCAACATTCTGGAATAGGTTATTTTTCTAATTGAGCAAGGTAGACTAGAAAGAAGAAGTGCAGAATTGAATTTTGTCCAGAGTTTCTAAAAGTCTGAATGAGTTCGGTTTGCTGCCGATAGCAAGCCCTCTCTGCTCGCCTGCTTGTGGGGTAATCATACCACCACCTTTGGAGCGGAAATATGATAATGGCGTTGGAGCTCGCTTGTCTTCCTTCGCCGATATGTGAAGGTGTGAGATTGCTTGGGTTTCCAACCGCCATCACCCAAGCTTCCAGGCTAGAGTCAGCTCGCTTAGGTAAATTTTGGGGGGTACCGGAAGGCTGAAGAGAATAGGGGCATATGTCCGTCACGAATACATCGTGATTGGTCAAGCAAGACATATGGTTATGCATTCCGGGAGGGACTGTGTTGTCTGAGCTATCGACCAGCAGTCCTACTTAACTTGCACCTAGAATGTTGGAGGAGGTGCAGTGGCACACAGGATTTCGAGAGGGTTCTATTCGGGGAGGTGATAAATATAAGATGGGTTGCAAAGTTGAAGCGAAGAAAAGAAAGATTTTGAGGTTGCGCATTTTCCTCGTGCGTGCCCTCTCGGGCGCGGTCGCGCTTTTCCACCATCACCGTCAAATGTTCGCGTTTCGCGTCATACAGACTGATCTTGCGCTCTGATTTTCCTCGAACCGTTCGCTAAAGCCGCCAAAGGGATTAAATGCACTGACTCATAAAATATCTTAGCACGCGCAAACGAGGCTGGGGAGATGCGAGTCAGATTGCCCTGCACGATGAGTGCTGCAGGTGACGAACTTTAAAATGCCGTATACGCGACAGCAAAGAGAAATTGACTTGGTTCTGCCAGATCGTGTGGCGTCTGAAACCTGGTAAACATTAGAAGCGATGTACAGCTAGGTATTCTTCCACAAGCCTGTCAAAGTCCTAGTCGACCTCTTACCCGGTTTCTTTGACGCTTTCTTTGGCGCTTTCTTTTATCTATGCCTGGTCGTGTCGACGAATTCATTATTTGCCGGCCATGTGGCTAGCGAGCAAGTAAAGGATAATTTCTCGGCATGAGCGCTTTTAGGCTTATGCAAAGCCGATGGCTGCGGGACCCTGGATTGCTACTCACTCGGCGAGCATCTCCACCTCCAGTAATAGCCAAGCTCTGACCGTATTCCGACATACTCTGATAGATGCACCTGCTCACTCGGAAAGCGAAGTTACAACTATTCAAGACGCAATCGAGAAAATAGACAAGTTTATATTGAATGAGCACCCGCTGCAGGAATGCTCTGAAAGTGACAGAGATGAAGAGAGGCAGCTTTCGTTCGCACAGTTACGGCGAAAGGCAATCAAACACATTATGTTTAGTGCGATTACAACACTGCTGACTCTCGAAACTGCCGGGAACTCGAATGACCAAGGGCTTAGACAGCTAACTCAAAGGTTGTCGGAATGAGCGGATGAAGGACCTGTTAACGACACCCACTTTTCATCTGAAAAAAAAAAAAGAAAGAAAGAAAGAAAGAGTAATTCGTGACGTCAAAGGCACCCGTCCTATCTTCAGCGAGGAGTTCAACATGAATCAAAGTCACTTTTCGAGAAGCGGTTGCAAACTGGAAGACATCCCAACATTCCTTCTGGATATGACGATGATGGGTATATCCCTAGCCTCTTAGTCCAAATATGCAGTCTTTATTTGAGATATGCTGTTTCGACTTTTATCGCCAGATTGTGCTTGCAATATTTCCCTGCATTCTTCTCGAATATCTCAATGTGGCACACTGGACGGAACATGTAAATGGCAACGAATCGCGAACTGAAAGTCAATTTTTCATTTATTGAGTCGAACACTCCAGAGCATTTTCCTTCTTGAGTGTTGGAGGGTTTGGCCTAGCCTCTGAAACCCCGTCGATTAGTGGAGGTATGATCACGATGCAACGCTTCAAATTCTTGATTGCGTGGCCTTACTGGGAAGAGTGTTTCGAGCCTTTGAGTATATGACTCACTGGGATGAAGGTGTGGCAGCCAAGGAGTATTTCATACCTTTGGGTTCGTGGGAATTGCACGATTGCTAGTCAAACTGCTGAACAAGCTCTAGTAACACCGCCCATGAATCCATCTGGCAGCCTTCAGCATTCAACGTCCATCATGATCCGAGGGAGCACATGCAGGCGCAAGTGTGAAGACCCCTCCACCTATTCGATTATCAACTTCCTCGGCATTCCCAGGAATAAAAAAAGGCTGACCCTAAAGTTCTATTTCAAGGTGTTTTTCAAGAATGGGATCCTTTCGTACCTTTATTTCCAACGAAATTTTAAGTTGGCTACGTGTATGGTAGACAGCAGATGATGCATGGCACGGTATCAACGTCTTTGGGTTGGGCCAGGAACGGTTGTGTGTTGTTTGGCGTCGAAGATAAATATCGGGAATTACAGTACCTTGGGGGCCTCGTCAAACACAGCCCTCTCGCCCCGCGAAACCACAACTTTTCTCGCATCACATTGCCCCGATGCCGTGCCTCTTATTGGTATTTTTTACAATACACCTGTTAATCCACCTGGAAAATTCTACCATTTTGAAGCAAACTTGGCTGGTGAAGTTTAATTAACAACGTTGAAATAGATTGTTGCTAAGCAGTATACAGTACCTAATTATGGCTCGCAGGTCTTGTGTCCATTGAAGCACTGTTCACCCAGGCAGCATGCGAGGTACACTTCGACGCCAAGATGATATAAACTCACCAATGGTCCATAAGCTTCGCCAACGCTGAGTCGATCCAACATCTCAGTCCACTCTTATCTCATCTTCTTCATTGGACAAGATCCTTCAGCGCCAAAACGTCCAATATCCATTTCAAAATATTATGGACAGGATGGCGCTTACCTGGGGAATGTTTGAAACTTCTCACCTGGCTCCGTGAATGTCTGCTGTAGCGCCAATAGCCATCGTTGATGCTACTAGATATACGCAGCCTCGTTGCGCAGCCTCACCCAGGGGCATTCTGCCATGGTCAACAGAAATAGGCCCTACCATGCATATCTCAGCTTCTTCATTGACAGAGATAGGGTGGGTTAAAATTAATAATACCAACCGCGCAATTTACTTCGCTGCTATTCCCAGCGTTTCACAGTTGCCACCATTCTACCAGCGCTGCCTCGACCCGTTGAAGGATGTTATACCTTGACTTCATCGAGAAAACAAACTTTAATTTCCAGGTCATTGAGAGTTGATGCTCTTCAAAGTGACGGGGCCAGAATTGGCGAATGTAAAGGCGAGGCCAGTCTGCTGCTCAAAAACTGTCTTTGCTATCGAGCAAAGCAATCAGTCCGAATCCGCTCTCCGATCTTTCCATCGCCTCGGTCTTGAATATGGCTCGGCGTACCCCTTTCTACATTTAAATTCCAAGTCTTTCATCAAAATGATTTTTTCTAGCGTAATTGTTTTATCACTGGTCGCTGCTGCCACAGCTCTGCCAGAGCCAGTCCAATGGTAACGCGCCACCCTAATCAAGACCCGGCGCACTCAACTAACATCACAAAGCGGAAGAGACGGACGGATTATCAGCCGGAATGTCAAACGATACCTGCCAAAACGGGACATTGGTGAAGATACTGTGAAAAGGTGCGAAGAAGCTGTAAATTGCGAGATCTACGACAGCCCGGCTGGCAAGCGCATGCGGTTCAAGAGGGGCATGGAGCCTGGATCAGAGCACTACAAAACGCTTTTCTACGAGGCGGACGGCCTCACCAAGCGCCAAAACACTGTCAACACCGCTGTCGACACGGGCATAAATAGTCTCAATTATGGGACAACAGGAGCTTGTGAGTGCTTTCATTGCTTTCTCTCAGCATTTATATGCTAATAAACCATGCAGCTGGACCCGGGGGTGCAATCCACCATCTCGTAGATGCATGTCAAGATATTGCGTGTGATACCGCTGCCATTAACGTCGACACCACCTATGTATACCCACACGGGCCTTCTGGGGAAACATTGGTCCTCCACCCACACGGCGAATTTGACAACGCGGAGGAGCGCGACTTCCTGATCGCCGCCATGGTCGTGACTGCCGGCGTAGGAGAGCAGGTCCAGCAGGTCAAGTGGAGCGTAGCGGCACCGTGCGGTGCTGGGAAGAGTGGTTCCATGCCTCAAGTCACGCAGACAAGCTTCATCAACATCTCTCGCCACGTGACATTGCAGGGTGGTGGCACAGCTATCCAGGGCTGGATGATTATTGAGGTATGATACTGAACACCTTTTCGATAGTTGTGCGCTCGTGCTAATTGTATGACAGGCTGAGCTTCAGGCGGATACGTCTAACTGGTGCACTGTCCTCACAGGCCTAGGGACCCAGATTAGCGGTGTTATCAGCGCCATTCCTCCTGTCGCTGCAGATGGTGCTACAGGTGCGGCGTTCTTTGGGTTGATAACGCCTGCTTGCAGCTAGACATAGCCACCGATACCGAAAACTTTGCTGTGTTTGGATACAGCCTCCTGGTTCTCACTTGGTGTTGTATTATGGTTTCTCTGTCAATTTTGTGATTACTGAAAGGAGTTATTTATTCAGTACATAGCTTTCATTGTCTCCGCCATTGTGTCAATTCGATCGTATTCATATTCATATTCAAAACTCCGTGTCCAAAGCATCATCGCAGTTCCCGCCCCTGATTCGATTTCTACACGTGGTTTCCGCCTCACACTTCCCCCACTATCCAAGTCTTCTCTTTTCTAATCTCGCAGGCTGCCGGCTACTGCTTTTCATCTCCCACAATCCCCTTCCTAATCCCTCAAGCCTGCCCAACAGTGATAGCATTACACTGGACTGGGCGACATTTCGGGTCCCACAAAGGTCTGATTCAAGGGCCTACATAAAGGTAGGTAAGCTCTAATGTGTTAATTTTGCTCCCTGAATTTAGGCTTAGCATAGATAACCTTTATTTAGAATCGTAACCTTACGTGGAGGGGTCTGCTATGGTAGCCCCCATTCTCCAGCCTAGTCCAATTCCCTCTCTTAAAGTCCCCCAGATCTTCGAAATCTATCGGCTATCGACATTTCTTCAAAGCGAACGCAGTCTGCCCGTCCGCCGGAAAGGAGAGGGTTTGGTTTAATGCGAGCTGCCGCTTGCTGTTTTACGCGGTCGTGTTGGTTTAGCTGGATCTTCTTGGTCTCTTCTGCAACGATCAAGCGCTTGCACAATCCAGCCCACATATCTATATCCCAAACCCAAACATATCGAGCCTACCTCCATATTCCGCCAACCCCCCTGCCTGCATGCACCGTCAGCATGATCCTCCTCGTCCAACAAAGCCACCGTCACCACAACCAGCAGGCTCAAAGTCCCTGCTCACACAGCAGATATTCCTAGTTTGGCTGTGGATCTGTGCGAGTTATTTTGGATTGGGAAGGTGATAGAGGGGATTGGGGAGGGTGGTGAGGAACAGGATGAGGAGGAGGAAGGAGGAGGAAGGAGGAGGAAGGAGGAGGAAGGAGGAGGAGGATGGTGCGCAAACAATGAAGAGTGATGGCCCCTATCGGGATGAAGAGATATGGCGCTATGGAGTTTATGAGCGATGTCGTGCAGAATTTGAGCAGGTAAGTGCAGGAGGCGGTGTGGCAGGCGCGGTGGTTGGTTGACACGAGGAAGTGCGCGGAGGAGTATTTGGACCGTTCGAAAAAGTATGGGGACAGGAAGGAGGAAGGGGGAAAGAGGGGAAGAGGGAGGAGGATGGTGGTGATGGGAATGTGGGCATGGAAGAGGGTAGCTTGCTACAACGCCATGATCTTCCCAATGATGGAATTGGATTGGATTTCGGGCCCCTTGAAGATCCAAATCAAGAATCTATATCAAGCAGACTAAACTCCAGTAGCGCCGACTTTTCTTCCCAAATCTAGGATCCAGTATGGACATCTTTTAGCTCGACCCGCGATCTAGCGTGGAGGTCTCTGCGATGACAGCTCCGTGCTCCAGCCCAGTCCAATTCCATCACCGGGTCTTTATGCTTCTCCGAGCAGGCTGCGCAGAGGACGAGAATCTTCTTCTACGGAAAAGCATGCGTTGAATAAGCTGATTCTTCCATATTCTCCAAAGCGTTCTCCGCTGACTGAATTTCTACAAGCAACTAGCCTGAGACTACGGAGAGGCTGCCGTCCAATTCCATCACCACAAGTAGCGCCAGCGGCACTCGAATTAGACCCCTCAACGACCGCTCCTCCCTTTCCCTCTAACCCACCTCTCCCAACGCCAGCCAAAGCCCCCCAGCGAGCTAGCCAGTAACACTGTCCCGGAAAACACCACAACGCCCCTCCACTTCCTCAGCCCATACGTTCCCTCAACCACCTCATCGCCCAGCAGCACCGAACTGATCGGGCCGGCAAGGATATCCGCCACGCCCCTCTCAAAACTAAACCACGCATACAAGGTCATTGTCGCCTCAGCTCGCCTCCCCGGCTCCTCCTCCTGCGCCATACCCGCTGCAATCTTCGTCCAACTAACACTGTAGCTCCCCCCAAACGCACCCCACAGCGCTGCAAATGCCACTAGGCTGCTGAGCCCGCCTGCGCTGCCCCAGACTAGCAGGCAGGATAGACCGGAAATGAAGCAGGATATCGAGTGTGGCAGATGGATGCTGACGTTATCGGAGAAATGGCCGAGTAAGATCTGGCCGGTTACTTGGGCGAGAGAGTTTACGGCAAGAAGGATGTCGCCTGTGGAGTGGGACAGGGAAAGGCCGAGGGCGTAGGAAGGGAGAAACGTAGGTGGGAGGGGGAACGCGAGGCCTTGCAGGAGAATGCTGATGCCGAAGACGTAGGTGAGTTGGTTTTTGAGGAAGTTGAAGCTGCGTTTCGGCATGCTGCTGCGTTGCAGTGGCGGCTGTAGATGCGCTGGGATTCTTGGTCTAACGAGGAGAAAACTGGGGCCTGAGACAAGGATGCAGAGGAAAGCGTATGTGCGCAGTGTTACGCGGAAATCGAAGTGCCCGATCAGGGTTTCGAGGAGAAAGGGTAAAATGAGGCCGGAGACACCGGAGGCGCCGAAGAGGATTCCGTAGGCCAAGCCGCGACGGGACTCGAACCAGTCGTTTAGCATGATGAGGAAGGGGGTGTAGCATATGACCCAGCCGACGCCGTACATGGCGCCCTGGGTAAGGAGCAAGTGCCATGTTTTGGTGGCGAAACTGGCGAGGACCAGTCCGAGGATGCAGAGCAACCAACCTGAGAAGAGAATGTGGAGATGGTACTGAGGGTAGCGGAGGGTGAAGGGGCTCGTGATGGGGACGCCGAGGTAGGATATCCCGACTGCTAGAGCGCCGACGGTGGGGATGTATTTGGAGGAACTGAAGAGGGGGTGGGAAGAATAGTGGGATTGGAATATTCCGAATGCAAGTGGGAAGCCTTGGATTTGTTAGGGATAATGTGATGTTGGATGGATAAATAAATGTGAAGGAGATATCTATGCGCACCCCAGAGCATTGCTTCAATCAGCCAGCAACCTAGAAGAAACTTCCAAGCTCCGGCTCCACGATCTACTGGGGGTAGTTTCTGGCGCCATTCTAGATCTTCGTTAAACAGCAAATGAGACTCTTCGGAGCCAGAGGAGCTCTCTGATGAGATAGAGAATTTTCGGAGGGGAATTTCATCCTTTGAAGTTATGGGCGAGGCTGGATCTAAACTTTCAGAGGACTCCATTTCTAGAAAACATGCGAACAGAAAGAATAAAACTTATATACAAGAATCTGCGAACGGACATGAATAATCATACGGGGAGAAGGGAAATGCAGAGGTATGGTATTTGGAGATGTGCATGAGGTTGGAGCTTGGCGGTGTTGGATTTGCGAAGGGCGTAGGAAATTCCGAGGGTCACCACTTTGAGTCGTTCATCGTCGAATCCGAATCGGGCAGTGGAACCCCGCGCCAAGACTACGTTGATGAGCAGACAACAGCTTCATGTTCCTTAAACCACACTCTTAAATTCTTTATACCACTGAAGATTACATACAGGTGTTTCAGTGCTGCCGACATAAGTTCAACAGTGCCTCCAAAACGCCATGCAACCTACGATAGAAACTCAATCACCTCCTCGACCTCCGCTAACTGTTGCTTAAGTATGTCCGACTGCATTCCGGTTTCCAGCTTGATAAAAATACGTACCTGCTTCCCTCGCGTCGACCATACCAACTATTGACATTCGATGTCCTTGTGCGTTTTGTAGTAGTCTTGCTCTAGCAGGGAGCTCAGCATCTCATTTCTGAGGAAATGGCTCCGTCTTCAAAAGCTTTCATTAGTATCTCCTCGAGAGAACTGCGCATCATGTCTGAAGGAAATTTTTTTGTGTCTGACTGCGGTGTTAGCAGTTTGGAGATGTGAAGGAAGCTTGCTGTAACGGAGGAGTTGGAGTCACTGGTGGCAGTGGGATTCGGGAAATAATACACATGTTAGTAATATTACTATATATATATATAAAGCTCGATGGAACCAAGTTCTCAGGCATAGTATACGTTGCATAAATGCTCTCCAAGATTCCGTGGATATGTGGTTGGGATGTTTCGTAGGAAACAGACGTGGGCGAATGCCAATACGAAGCTCTTTCGGCGTATCAGGTATGCCATCCTTGCTCCAGTTTCTCATGCGACGCAGTTGCTGCACGCGCTGAAAGGCGGATACCGTGCTCTCACTCCTCACCAAGCTAGACAAGTACCCGTTCGGCCTTTTCATAGATTTTTGGCATGATGTGAGTCTGTTCGTCTCATTCGTAATGGTCTTCATGGTTTATGCATATCGAATTTATTCAGAGAATGCGGAAATCGTCTTCCAGTCTCAATCGTCGAAGCATGGCACTCAGATTGTTGGCTACCATAACGACACCTTCGTTTTCAATTGGGAATCTCTTGCAGAAACTGTCCGATTCATTCGGATCACGGAGATATGCTCGTGGTTGCATTGTTCTGAGTTCTCTCATTGTGCTGCTGCCTCAGCAGTAAGGCATTGCTTCGTACGGGGGTAGAAACTTCCAGGTCTCGTCCGTACTATGTTTAGATCGGAACTGCTTAACATACAGAGCAGAGCGTCCGGCTTGCTCCCTGGATAGATCGCCAACAGTCAGATCTGATCAGGCTGCAGTGAATTGTACTTGAAAGCGTCCATGTTACTTCGCGAACTTTGATGAAGAAATTTGGGCAAGACGAGCGTTTGGCTGGACTCCCGTAGAGGTACTCCGTATAACTAGAGCCTCGCAAAAGTGGATTTAAAAGCTTCTTGTCTTGCAAGCAAGGGCTAGTCGTGTCTTTAAAGCTAAGGCTAATTCGTCTTAGAAGCCTATAAGCTCCATGGCTAGTGATCTTGTTTGGCTGGAGCGATATTAGACTGGACTGGTGGTATCACCTTTGCATGGAATTTGGATCCTGACTTTTTGGCTCATGGATGGACTAGATTGGGACTTGTGGAGCTCCTAGAGCCCCAGGGGAAGCCTTTGAATAGCTTATACCGGTCATCTTTGGTGGAAGTCTTGGTGCTCGCAGTTGTTTTTGTGTCGTGCAGATGCAGGAGGCCCGGAGAGGAAGTGCCTGTGAGCTGGAGGGCGGCAATGCAGAGGGATTGAGCAGATGTGTTAAAGTGTTGCTTAAAGAAGATTCTAATAGGACAACTAATCGAGAGGATTCAGATAGCAAATTTTTGGAGATTTCTTTGCCTGTACGAGACTGCTTCTCAACACCAAGGATTACACTATGACTAACCTTGTTAATATTTGTATTTCGAGCGGCTCCAAGACTTTTGAAGTTATCGTAGATGGGCTAGATTCGAGCTTTGAGTCCAGTCCAGTCAGTCTAACAAGATCACTGCCTATCACCACTATCACAGCAAACCGACTCCGAAACTACACCCCAGAATGGAACAAGAAGACCTCTCTTAAATGAAACTCTACCCCCGGACCCGGAATCATAAAACCGCCGCGTTGGATCTGGATCCTGGTTGTTTGGCTCTTTTGTGGACTGCACTGAGGCCTATAGAGCCCGTGGATCCCTATTAAACGGCATATACCGACGATCTTTCGGTGTATGTTTTGGTGCCCACAGGCGTCTTTAGTATTGCAGGGCAGGATGAGAGGTCTGGAGGACCGCACTGCTGTGCAGTTGACGAAGCTACCCGTCTCCCGTAGTAGAATAAAACAAGAGTGCTACATTCTCTACCATAATGATGCAAACGTGAACGAGACATTCGTTGAAGCATCGCCTTCCAGTAATCTGGGCCCGTGCATTTACAGTGAATATGCATCCCTGGACATCCTCGGTTTTAACGCCGAAGCGAAGATCCGATCCTTCTCGAACCTCTAAGCTTTTTTGCCATCGGAATCCTATCACCTCCATCCTCCACCACCATCATAATCCACAACCCAATTCCTTCCATCATCCAAACCTCCAACTCTACCATCTCCCAGCCATCAAAATGCCTCGTCAATCTCGTGGTTCCAGCGCCCCGCGCCGTCCTACCGCTGCTCCAGCTCGCTCATCCGTTACTCCCCCGAGGCCTGCACCATCTCGTCCTGCTACTACCGCTGCGCATCCACCAGCGACAGCTCAGCAGCCGCAACCGCCGGCACAGGCTGCTCCTCAGCAGAGCGCAGGACCGGGGCTCTTTGGCCAGATGGCCAGCACGGCTGCGTGAGTACCTAGGCATTTCCATATTACTGAACGAATCCCTATGAGGACACTTGTACATAGACTTCAACGCCACATCCGTGCTCTCCCATCCCGTAAATCGCTGCTACAAACACAACCCTTCTCAAAACATTATCAGAGACATAAACTAACATCTCTCCTCCACCAAGCGGCGTAGCAGTCGGCTCATCCATTGGCCACGCCATCGGCGGCTTCTTCGGCGGCGGTTCCTCCTCTGCGCCCGCCGAAACCCAAGCCACGCAAACCGCGCCCGCCGAGCAACAATACGCCAGCAGCTCCAACTTCCAACAATCCGGCGTCTGCCAGACCGACATCAACAACTTTCGCAAATGCATGGATGAGAACCAAGGCAGCCTGAACATCTGTGGGTGGTATCTGGATCAGCTGGTGAGTTGCCTGAATATGCCGGAGGGGTGATCGTTACGATGAGGAAGTTATAGTATTAGTATGCTAATGATTGTGGGTAATGCAGAAAGCGTGCCAGCAGGCTGCCAGCCAGTACTAGGTTTTTCCAACCTGCGTCTGTTTGACGTATGATTTTGCGTGATCCTGGGTCTGCTGGCCGGGCGAAAGTGGTTTTTGAATGTATATGGCACCGGACTTGGTCGAGTGTGTGAGGGTCTTGAAAATCACAAATACAATATAGCATCTGGCATCTGGTTTTGGAGTTTGCTTGTGGTGATTGTTATTGTAGAATAGGAGCGAGAGAGAGGCTAGGTAGCATAAAGCATCACCACTTTCTAACTGACTCGTGGGCAGAATGTACTAGTTGCCAAAGATAGTGAAGTGATTGTTTGCTGGATTATTCCACATACGTCCTGTTGGAAACTAGTTTTAGAAGATTAAGCTCCTGTCTTTATACTTCCTAACTAAATATGAGCTTCAACCCATTTAGAGCTACACTCGACCGCTCTAACTGCAATCTAGTGCAAGGAAAACCCTATACATTACACATACACTTCCAAAGTACGGTCTCGCAACTTGCACAAAAGTCTCACCATACGCCCCAAAAAGCAACACGCCTAGCACCCCTGGAGACCGAAGCTCTTCAACCTCCAACTCCAGGACGAACGCAGAAACCAATACCATTCCCTATATCAGCAGACAGCATACCCACCAACCCCATCCAACACCAATCTTACCGCACCACACGAATCCACGTTACCTCACCTACATGCCGACCCGGACCCCCATCCTCCCCCTCTACAACCTTCCCACCATCGCCTCTATATGCCAAACCCGCACAACCAGCACTACGTCACCAATTCCCTGCATCGAGCTCGGCGATCTCGGAGTCTAGCCGCAGATAAGCAGAGAAGGGGCCGTCGGCGTGTTGAGAGGGCACAGGGAGCTGATGGATCAACAGCCCAGTCCCTATGTCAATCCTAGGGGATAACTGGGAGGAACGAGTGGAGACACATGCAGAGAAAGATGGGGAGAAAGATGGATGGGAACGCCGACTTGCGGTTCACCATCCCTCGAAATTTGATGAAAGGAACCCCAACCCCAGAAGAAGAGTAATGGGGCTCTGAAGCCGAAGACGAAGACGAAGACGAAGAAGAGGAATCAGCATCCGCCTCACCATCGCCTCCCTCCTCCGTCCCCCATCGCCTTCTCCCCTCATAATCGCAACCCCCTCTTCACTACCAAATCCCCAAACCGTTTTTCCTACCACGATCAACCCCACTCGGCCCACACCACAGACATCCCCCTCCGCCGCTCCTATCCCCACTCCCAACACCATTATTATACACAGAGCAAGTGAAGTTGTGCATCCCGTACGCTGCTGCGAAGGGCTTAGGAATGCCGAGGAGGGTGGCTAGGGAGGTAAGTTCGTGGATCTTAGAGGCGGGGAGGGGGATTTTCAGGAGAAGGGGAGGTGTCTTGGGTGCTGGAAGACGAATATATATCGGAAAGAACGATTTGGGCTTGAAAAGGGATATGGATATGGTACGTATCAGGCTTGGATTATACGGGTAGTCTCTCAAATGCGCTACCTTGCAGGTGGGTGACGTGATAATAATATGGATTCATGGAGTGTTGCGAGGGTATAGAGAAACTTGGGATTGTTTGTTGTGATTGGTTGGTGTGCAGTGACACCGCTGCATAGTCTCAGCTACGAACCGTACCCAATATCTCAGCACTAGATACCAATTCCTGACTCAGACCTCCATCGAGCGCAACATTTCAGTACCTGTCTTCACAGCTGTCTTCACAGCTGTCCTTGGAGCCATTGGAGTAACGTTACAAGTTGAACATAGTTCCCATAGGTATACCGCCGGTCAGTTGTGATATGTGGAAGTGGGACACTGCTCCAAGCCACTAGAATTCTAACCTGATGGCAGCTGGAATATCATATAAGCACTCTTGACGATGGCTATACTCTCGTAAAATCCCATGTTGAAATGTAATCATTTGGGATAATCATAAGTCGGCTCAGGTATCCGCTTTTGATTTTTTGCTCTTCTTCCTCTTTCCTTCATTCTCTTGCTTAGGCAGTGGCCCCTTCAGTAGTGCTTGAAATGCCGCACTGTGTCCTCTCGGTGGAATATTCGATTTGGATCTTCGAGGGATAATCGTCTCCGTTTCTTGATCTTGAGTAAGGTCAATTTCCTCCCTCTCGAGCTTGCTCCGTTTCTTGCTCTTCTTCTTCTCATTATCTTTCTTCCCCCTTTTCTCCGCCTTTTCTTTCCCAAGAATCTCCACCTCGTCCATCGATTCCAATGCAGCAGTGCGCTGCTTCTTCTTCTTCCTCTTCAGTGTTGTCGTGACCTCTTCGTTATTCTGTTGCGGCGATGATGCAGACTTGGAATCTGAGGAGGAGGTTGCGGAGTCTGAGCTACTGTCGGCCTCTTCGTCTCCCGCGACTAATTCATCCGCCTTTCGTTTCTTGGCCAGCTGCTCTTGCTTCATGCGCTCAGAAGTGTCGTCGAATTTGATGTGCGCCCTGGCCTTTTCTTGCTTCATACGCTCTGCAATCTCGTCGAGTTTGGCCTGCGCATTGGCTTTCTCCCTGGCCTGTCTTTCGGCACGTCCTTGGTCATGTCTTTCGTTTCCGGACTATAGAAAAGTAAGTATAGGAGTTTCGACGCTTGAACAAAAAGAGTGAACGGCTTGGTGGCAATAAGTGAAGCTATTTGTGAAGAGTAAAGTGCTCCTTGGCCCGCTGGTATATTAAGTTCGTGACAAAGGATGTTGTTGCAGAGCCGGAATGAAGACATAGTTCACACATACCAATGCATGCTTTATAAACCTGCCTGCGGCTTGTTTGTCCAGCACAAGCGCCCTCTTTAACGGCCCAGTCTCCGCCTGCTTAATCTTCTCAAAGTATTGCTTGAGTCTCGTGAGCTCGGTGAAAACTGGATGTTCCTTTGCTTTGATTCCATTCAGCTGTAGATATGCTGGAGGGAGTAAGTAGTCCGAATGGAATAATGACAGGCAAAATCAACTTACAGAATAGAATTGACTCAATTGCATAAGTAGTCAAGACATGAAGCTTCGCCTTATCTAGAAGTGGTAACTTGCTCGCAAAATCAGTGATAGGAACTTTCAACAGAGGTTCCAAGGCCTCTTCGAGGTCGTCAATGTTCTCATCGAGGTCGTCAAGCAGTGGGTGAAGGTCGGCGGTGTCCATGTTGAAGGTTTGAAGGGAGATTCTGGTTTATAGCTGTAAGGCCAGTATCTTACCAGAGGCTATCATGTTTTCGTCAGTATGAGGATCCAAGAGTAACTGTTCTGAGCATTCAGCTGTGGTGTTCGCGGAGTTGTCTCGCGCAATGAAAGTTCGTTGACACCAGCGCCGAACGTTTTTCCAGCCGAGGCCGCGTCCGTTAAAGTTAGGGCAGATCACTTCGATATTGACGATTTTGATGGCTGCTCGCCCCCAACAACTGATTTAAACACTTCTTCAAACCCTCTAATCTCTATATTAGGGTGCTACTAAACATATGACTTGAGTTTCAACTTTCTACTTCCTTCAATCTGTCTTTCCTTAGTCTATCTTACCCTTCCCCGCGGCTGCGGCCTCGAATACCCGCCATACTCAAACGATGGAGCTCCGGTAACAGTAGCCTTGGCCGGGTGGCATTTTCTCAATCTGCATCACGCAATGCAAATTGGTGGAATCAAGATAATGCAGATACTGAGCTGGAGCCAAAGGAAGGCGATGGGTGTGCAGCAAACCCACATACCCCAACTCAAATCACAATGCTGATAAAACTACTTCAAGCTGCTCCACCCGAATCAACGAACCACGCCATCGCCATCCATCTCGCAATGTGGCCGACTTCTACCGCAGCCAGCCGGTCTATAATAAAAGAATCCACATCATGGGCCTAGGAAGCGTAGGAAGATTCATCGCGCACTCCCTCATCAGCATCCCAAACCCCCCACCCATAACCCTAATATTCCCGCGTCCTGCTGCCCTCAAAGGCTGGAACACATCCAAAAGAACCATCCGGCTCAAATCCGGCGACGTGATAGAAACCCGCAGCGGCTTCGATGCTGAACTCGCTCTCCCCCGCCCACGCCTCCACGGCCGCGAAGTCCAACCTGAAGACACATCAAACCCATCCGACCCCTTCGCCTCAACCTCATCCACAGTTCCCGAACCCGACCCCCCTCTCGAAGGCGAATCCACAGACCCCATTCACACCCTAATCCTCTGCACGAAATGCTCAACCGTCACCTCCGCCCTCTCGGCCGTCCGCGACCGCCTAACGCCTGACAGTGTCATCCTCTTCCTCCAAAACGGCATGGGCCACATCGACGAAGTCAACGCGCAAATCTTCCCCGACCCCGCCACACGCCCGCACTACATGGTCGGCATAAACTCGCACGGCCTGAACCGCCTCGCCGCCGAGCCCTTCCTCGCCGTCCACGCCGGCGCCGGCACCATCTCCCTAGGAATCCTCCCCCACGAGCGCTCCCAAAATCCCGCCCCCTATGCCCCCACCCCATCATACTCTCCAAACCCCAGCGCCACCGCTCCTCTCCCTCCCCCTCCCCCCTCCACGTCTACAGAAGATACGCCACAGCCC
>KV744947.1:0-25000 GCA_001692735.1 Lepidopterella palustris CBS 459.81
TGGTAAGCTCCGTGGCTTGCGTCACACATCTCAACGGACACAGCTTTGCGGCCCAGTGTCCGCATGTGGTGGGTGTTTTTCGCCGCTGCTGCTCGCGCTCTGCTGCGGCACGCACCAGAGAGGAAGCGGGTTAAGAAGGTCCATCCATCCCTCACGCCTGAGTCGCGTCCATTTCCTCGCTCTGCCCTACTGCCCCACGAAGGTCATGGCGATCGTGGCGTGTACGGATATCCCTGTCAGCTATGCTGCTGGCGGTTGATGTCAGGACCGGGTCGTCGCTCTGGCCAAAGACTCCAGGAGTCAAAGGCTCTTTGCGGACAAGCTGGGCACCTGGGCACCTGGGCACCTGGGCACGCCCAGGGTGACGAAGCGTTTGAATGGCGGGCATTACTCTCATGTGAAATTTCTCGAGATCTCTTGGTGTGGCTACTCACGCTTTAGCTGATGCACCAATCAGAAGCACCGGCCGGTCTTGTCAGGGCTCATGCTGCAAGGGGGCTGAGAAAGGCTTGTTCGTGGGGGAGTTTTGGCGACAGGGCCCCATATCAAGGCGCCGACAGATAAGGAAGCGTTCCAGTATCGGGTCGCCGCATTCGTTGCTGCAACTGCAACTGCATTCCTGGGGTCCTTGGGGTCCCAACAGGCTGGTCGTTTGATAGTCAAATGACATTGTGGTAAGCAGGAGCCTGGAACCGCTGCGAAGGGCGAAAGGAAGCATGAAAGCGTGAAGGTGCAGATGAGTGCGATCGTTGAAGCAGTGAATACGCCGTAAAAGCCGCCCAGGTGTGAATAGGCAGGAGGCGTGCTCAAGCATCAGGGCATTAGGGCGTTAGGGCACCAGGGCATAAGGGCATGTCGCGGGGAGGGGGGGGGGCGCCCGCCGTTAGCTGTCTACCTCGAAACGCCACGCAAAAGTCGCAAAGCATCCATCCGCATCACACACTGTTACAAAGAGCAACTCAAGCAGAATCTAGACTAGCTCTGCGCATCGTTCCAGCTGGGAGCCATCGTCGTGGGCCGTGGTGGAGCGAGTGTTTGGTGTGGGTAGGCGGACAGCAGCAGTAGCAGTGGCCGCGGGCGCTGTGGGATTTGTTTGGCCCTCGGCGGGCGGGCAGGCAGAGTCTGCTCTCCAAGGTCGCTGCTGAGGACAGGACAGGACAGGACAGGACAGGACAGGACAGCGGGCAGGAGCATCAAAACTCGCCGGATGTTCAATGAAGATCTAACTGCTCTTGTACTGCGCCTGTGCTGCTCCTGGCCTGCTCCTGTTCCTGCCCACTCACACCCCATACCATTCTGCCCACATCGCGGTCCCCGATTTTGAGGGCGGTGCGGCTTGCCTCGCGTCTGACGGCGATCTGCTTGGACGGCCTTTCAACACACCAAGGCACCTGCACCTGGGCAATCTCACGTCTCACAGCGCTCTGCCTGCTCTGCGCTCCGCCGGCCTGCTGGGACCCACTTCAATCCCACGTCTTTGCGCCCGTCGTCCGGCGCGATTGTCAAACTTTCCCTGAACTCGTTCAACTTGGCGCCTTACAGAATCATACGCCCGCGCTCCCTTATCTCTACCAAAGCTGAACTCATCTCGGAATGAACGCTCGGCCAAACAACAACCCACAAAGTCCCCATATCCGTCCACCGCACCTGAAATGGCCACCCACAGGACACACACTACAATGAGACCGACAGGGCTGCTCCATCTCCCACCCCAGCGCGGGAGCTAACCCGGCTGCTAAAAAGTAAAAAGTACCTGCACATCCACCCTGCTTTCTGCTTCCCTTTTTCGACCCTTTCCAAGAACCCCAAATTTGTTGCTCCCACGGTGAATTGTCCGCCCTCTCAGTCAACCGAGTACCTCGCCCTCGCTGCTCATACGGGTGCACGCTCCTGCGCCAGGCGGATGCTCCCGCTTGCACCATCTTAGCCTGCCCTACGTTTCCAGTTGTGCCTTTCATTGCCTTATCTTGTGCGTAGCCTCATTGCCTGTCCCAGATTTCCTTCTTCTATATATACCCTCCACCCCCCGCTGACTGCTCCCTCTCAGTCGGGCCACATACCTAACCCCTGTCGCACGCGCTCATTGCATTCACTCCAACGGCCAACTGCTCTTCTTATCAGTCTCTCCCTCTCCGGCCTTCAATGCGCCCATTTGCCATCCAACAACCATTCCACGACCGGCTCAGTGGGTATCTTCTCCTAGATGTTCCATAACAATTCGCAACCCTTAGTGCACCTCCCTGGCAAGCCATCGCAGGATCAAGACCCGCAGCTACCGCAAGGAGAATGCGGCTTCATCTTGCCTGAGCATGAACCAGGGAGTGGGTCACGGCAGCGGTGCACATGTCGGAGCTTCTATCCCGATTCTATGGTCCGTTCGAGATGTGGATGTGGTCATCAGGCGTGGCATCATGAGGCACAACCGTTGTCATCCGTTTCGATGCAAGAGCACATCCAGGTGGTTGAGGAGGTGAAGCGGCTTAGGCAAGAGTTGAAGAAGTTCGAAGTGATGGAGCAGGAGCTGGCCAAAGAGAGGATCATCCGGGACGAAAGAGATCGGATATGGAAAGGCATTGAAGAGCGACTGTACGAGAACATGAGGTGGCTGAAGGTGCATTTGGACGACAAGGTAGAGGCTGTTGTGGACAAGACGCAAGAGTGTCATGATGCGATCAAGGCAGTGCAAGAGAAGCTGATCATGGTAGATGATGCAGCTATGGAATTGGAGAACAGGATTGAAAGGATTGAACATGGAAGAGGAACGATGTCACGGTCAATGACTCCGGTCGCTGAGGCTCCCCAACCTATGTCTTCGCCTCCGACCCTTCCCCCGCCTCCGGCTACATCACAGATTCTACCTGTGACCTTACCGCCCCCTACCCCAGTCCCCGTCCCCCAGACAGTCGCGGAATTGCCAATAAGGACTGAAAAGAAGTACCCTCAGACGTGGAGCACCCGTGTTATTTTTGTTCCGCGGAGATCGCAACAGTTCGCGTACGACCCTGATAGCAATGGATACAGGCGGTGTCAGTCACGGAACCTTCAACAGACCGTCGATATTTCCGGCCAAGACAGCGCTGCGTTTGCCAATGCCATCGAATGTTCGTTCAAATCAATTCTTCGAGGGCGCCCCTGGATGCCAATGACCGGTTACCGGCCGCCGGACGAACCTTTTGGTCGCATGACCTTGCAAATGCTTCCGAACGATCTCTGCCTGAAAGCCGTGTGGGATTATGCCTTCCTCGAGGAAAACTGCATCGCGCACGACAAAATGCAAGGCGACGTTCTTTACATCGCCCTCCAATACGAAGATGTTAATTGGAACGAGATACGATTCCTCCCATCCATCCTTGGGGCTGACGAGTCATGCTGGCAGCACGATGAAGAGCTAGATGGAGCCCTTGGTTTCAAGAGCCTGGATTCTGAACTCATGTACGATTACCAGGATCCTCCGCCCTATTCTTCACGCACTCACAACGGCATGGATAGGGGCCTTTCAGCTCTAGAAGTCCTCGCCGATTCTGCGTCCATGCTATCGCGTGCCGAGCGATCCCGGACCAATTTTTCGGAAGGTAGCAGTCTCAGAAGCTTCGAAACTGAGGGCTCTGATGACGAGCACAGAGACAAGAAGCCGAAGCTCCGCACAAAACAGTCAATGCCAACTTTGAATGGCACGAGCTCGAGCAGCGCATCTTCGCAGCCCATGTACGTCTCCGGTCGATCTAAGAGAAAGATGCCGGTGCGAGAAAAAGGCCCCAAGGAGCCTTTACATTTCAACGTGAGCAACGTCGCGAAGTGGAGACCAAACATCTTGCACCCTCACAACGGCAAGGATAAGGCTGAGTCTGCACAATAACTGGAATGAATAGCTTTCGACAGCACTCCTTAAATTTCTTTTGTTTTGAACGTGGATGCGGACTTCTTTCGGGGCGTTCAAAAAGCCTCTGACATGTAGGGAGGGATACCCACACGGCGTTTGGAGATACGGCAATTTATTTCGTGGTCTTTTTTTTCAATACTTTCTGAAGGCTGATCTTTTGCTGCCTGGCCGTCGCACGGAACACCATTCCCTTTCTCTCTGTATTTGCAATGTATGACTAGGATATCGGTATCAGTAGAGGTTCAATCGTCTGATGGCGAAGTAGGCGTCGCCCAATGGAATGCGGTGGAACTCATTCAGGGTTCCTCCGCTTCCCCATACAATCCCTGGCTCCCGAACCCTTTTCGTTTTCCCCCCTCCCCCCCTTCCCCCAAACTGTTACATCGAAAATGGCTTGATTCCCGCTACTGTCAAGATAACACTAACAAGGCTTGATTCGAGCCCGCTAGTTGTCGCCGTGTTTGAATTGTTCCTATCAGCACACAGACCGCCTAATAATTCTGCGGGTGGCAGTGCGTCCGCTGAACCATTTTGGCCAATGTATACGGAGATAGAGAATTGAGGTGCTTTCTGTCAAAATGGTCATATTAATCCTACGAGGTATCGGAGGCAAGACTGTGGGCGTGGAAGATATTCGGTAATCGGGGAGACGGCATCTTCCAATTCCTCCCCGGAATGATCAACGTCTCTTATCGCCGCCCGGGATGACCTCCACGTCTCTTGCCCTGCCCAGCTAGCCAAGCATCGCGATCTGCTCAATGCATCGATGCTCTCGAAAACGTTCGCTGAGCCCAATCATCTTTATCACCCGTCTCGGGGTCTGCCCCGAGAATCATTGTGAGCCTGTCAGCTGGCTGAATCCCGCCAGTGTGGCCCCTCCATCAAGTCACTTCCTCCCCTCAAGGTGACCTGCAGGTTGCACTGGCTTTGAGGAGAGTTATGCCAGTCTTGTGCGACCACAATGCAGCTCACGGAAGTGCTGCATACCTGGGCTGAGCCTTTCTTTTCTCCTCACGTCATGCTATCAAAGTTCATCAGTAGACTTTATCTGACCTTTTCTGCTCTGCAAATGTCCTGATTAGGACGTGTTTTCCTACTTCCTTTTGTCACCTCTCTTCTCCCCAACGTTTTCTGGTTCTCGTTTCCGTTTCCAGAAGCTTGAGATTCAACATGAGCACCGATCCAGAGCTCGTCAAGAGTGATCTGAAAGTATCGTCTCTCAAGGGCGCACCGCAAAGCAGTGGGCGAAGGCCACGTCGAGCACCTCCCAACTTATGAACATGAAAAAAAACTCTCGTGCTCATGTTTGATCTACGCATTTTACCCATGCTGGCACTCATGTATCTATGCAATGCACTGGACAAGGGCAACCTGGGTAGGTTGTGGTGGGATCTAATATCGATACTTGTTGTTACAGTGCTAGGCTAATGTTGCTACCTTTGCAGATAATGCAAACGACTGATAGCCAAGAGAAGGACCTTAATTTTAAATCTAATCAGTATAATTTGATATTGTCGATCTTTTACGTTCCATATGTTGTTTTTGCGCGATATATGGTTTGGTCCCATAAGGTACATTTCCATCACGATGTTCTCGTTGGGAGCTTTACGTTGAGTGCGGCGGAAAGAACTTTGCGGGGATTATGACGCTGAGATGGTTTCTTGGTGGGTTTATTTTTATCTTTCGCGTTTTTGTAGCGCCTTCTGGTCATCTCGAAGTGACTCGCATGAATGTTTCGGATTCTGGAGTAGCCCCTGCCTTTGCCATGCCGATTCGGCATTGAAGCGCTCTTCAATTTGCGCAAAACTCTAAGCAATGTCACACTTCATTTGTTATTTGATAATCGTCTCCTCAAACCGATATGTTACAGGCATGTCTGAGAGCGCGTTCCTCCCAGTAGTCACATGCCACCTCACCACGTTCTATCGCAGAGGAGAGCTCGCCCGTCGTGCAGTATCAAACATTGCCAGCGCATTCGGTGACCTGCTGGCATTCGGCGTGTTCCAAATCAACTCGAGCTTTCCAAGATGACGGTATTGTTTTCTCATCAAGAGTTCCTGCACAGTGCTTTGTCCATGATCTCATCCATTATCAAGATTTTGTGGAGTCAAGTCTAACCCAAACACAATCAGCATCCTTTTCCTTTGATCTTCCAAAGCCCGCTTCAGAAGCCAAATTCTTGAATGAGAGAAAACGGCAGATGGTTTACCCCCGCATTCAAATGGATAGCTCCCCCATAGTCAACAATCCATTCGACATCAGCGAGGCGTTAATGGTCTTCAAGATGCCGCAGGCATCTATCTTCTTAGGCATCGAAGTGTGTCTCGGCGCGCCTCTCTAGTCCGTCTAGCTCTTCCTGCCTCAGATCGTCGCCCGTCTTGGCTACAGCAAGGTTAAAACGAACCATTACACCCTAGCACCAAACATCGTCGGCACCGTCGTCCTGCTTATTCTGGCCTTCTCCAGCGACTTAACCAAATTGCGGTTCCCGTTTATTGCACTGGGATTTGTGCTCACCTTCGTCGGGTTCATTATCTACGCGACCATCAATGTCGAGTACTCCATTCACGTCGCCTACTTGGCATGCTTCATGATACGTGGACCACTTCCGCGCCTTCCGTTTTGCTTTCAACGTGGTACAACAACAACGTCGTACACGAAGGCCGCCGCATGACTCTTATATGCGTGGGAGTTCCGCTCGCCAAGCTCACGGGCGTTGTAAATAGTAACATTTTCTGGCCCCGGGATGCGCCCAAGCACATCCCGGCGTTGGCTACCACTGCCGCATTTGGGGCTTGTGGATACGTGTTGGCGTTATTGCTGGGGAACTTCATGATCGTTGATAATTCACGGAGGAATAGGAAACATAGGATTGAAATGACGGCGAGTGATGTGCCGACGGAGAGGCTGAGGGACGTACCTGCAATTCCGGGATTCAAGTGGTTCTTGCAAGAGAGGGCCTGGGAGGTAAGGTAATCTTACGGGGATAAACTCTTGCGGGGTGGTTTGGTACAAACCGAGAACGAAATGACCCGCAGAATGGGCTTCGCACAGTAAATCAAAGAAATTGTATTATTATTATATTATTATATTATAGGTCGTAAACGTACTTTTGATAATGCGAATTGCATCTAATTTAATTAATACATTATGCTTAATATTAGAGCCGCTGCACAGGTGGTTTAATGCATACACGTGAGGGAAGTTATAAGATAGAATACTAATAGGAGAAAGCTTACAGAAGTATAGTGGACAGTTCTCTGGGTACTTGTCTGGGGTTGGTATTCTGCATATCACACCAAGTTCCTGTTGATTAATAGTCGAGGTCGTGTCGGTTCGTAAAACAAGAACAAGATTCAATAGAACTAATGTTACCAACAAAGATAGAGATATAGTCTATTACTGTTACTCTGAGTTAACCACGAGGTCTTATCTAAGAGCGAATGTGTCCGTGTTTAAATACAAATCCGAATCGTTAAAAAACCTGTGGCACATCCGGCTCGTCATGATACAGCCACGTGATCTGGTTTCAACTCACAATAACACCCGTGTCTATCTGGGGAATCCAAAATTCCGATTCTTCCTACAGCTGTACCCTTGACCGTAGCTGTGCCGTGATGGCTTTCCGCCCTGTATCCATTTTGCAAGCCAGCTCCTCTCTGGTTGTGCCTGTTTGGTGGTGTTCGTAACAAGAAGCTTTTCGAGCTTCGACCATGCGCATTGTATAAAAGATTAAGGTAAGTTCCCAAGTAAGCTTAATTAAAAAAAGTCTATATACCAAATAATATAACTTTTATTTTAGTACTCTAGTATTGGTTCGCTAATAAGTGGATAATTTCCGGCGGCGCATGGGATACTGATGGTTATATGATGGGTGCTTGAGGCCTTTCGACGAAGCCATTCAGACAAATTTCGGGTATGAACGTAATATCAAAAGGGCACGTGTTTGGGGGCGCAGTGAAAATATGACGATGAATAGAAGCCTGCTTGGAGGATGGGTGTGAACCAGGAGTTGGCGGTTGCCCTCCAGGCTTCGAGACGCTCTCAACGCCCAGTCAGTTAGATCATAGCCTATTTCTAAATGATATCACATGGTCAGGCATGTGTAAAGTCGCTGATCATCCCAAGGTTTGAATTACTGTGGTACACTAGTGTGTTCGAGTGCCATGTGTCCTGGTGCAGGTGCACTAACGTTATCAACCTCGGAAGGGTCGAGAGCCGAGACTACCACGTGACAGACAGCCACATGCAATCAAGCCTCAAAAGCAACACATGCGGAGCTGAAATAGCCAGCCACGCGATCGACCACCGAGCTTCATCCCATAACATCCAGCAGCTATTTGGCTGCGGAACACCACTCGACATTCCTAACCTGTAATCACAGTACCTCAAATACTTTGATATTGCTAAAGCTGTCATTTCTACGCCTTCGAACTCCGCCGGTGCCTCCAGATTACCTCCAAAAGTCATCCCACTCACTTCTGTGACAATGGCTGTCAAAGCCGTAGTCCCGTTTCTCGTCGCTATGATGCTGGTGACTGGTGTCTGCAACACCTTACTCACCAAATATCAGGTAGATACACTTTCTAGCTTCCTGCACTTCGAAACACTTGGTTACCTTCGGAGAACTATCTAACTGTGAACTCCTTAGGACAATCAATGTGTACGCGACTGTGACCTCCCCAACAAAAAAGACCGGAGATACTTCGAGCAGCCTGTAATTCAGACACTTCAGATGTTTATCGGAGAGATGGGGTGTTGGCTTGTCGTCGGTTGCTTCTCACTGTATCAGCGCTATCTCTTCCGTAAGGCCGGTTACGAGGCTATCCTGACTAGCACGACGGACCAAGACAACACTCCGGATACACCCATTTTAGATGGGGATTTTCCTGGAGAAGAAGACGACGACGAAGCGTCGCCGGTAGCGAATCCCCTCAAGCCCTCTCACGTCTTTCCGGACGATCGTATTCCCTTGACAGGCAGCAGGATTCTGCTCCTTGCCCTCCCTGCAGTTTGCGACATCGCTGGAACTACACTCATGAACGTGGGACTGCTATTTGTAGCCGCCAGTATCTACCAAATGACGCGCGGAGCTCTCGTACTCTTTGTCGGTCTCTTCAGTGTCCTCTTTCTGAAGCGCAGGCTCGGCGCCTACAAGTGGTTCGCTCTTTTTGTTGTCGTGGCTGGTGTTGCAGTGGTTGGCTTAGCTGGTGCAATTGCCAAAGACCACAAAGCTACCCCAGGTGCCTTGACGCATCAAGAACTCAGAACTGCTGCTGTAAAAGGATTCGAGATGGTGCAGCGACAAGTCCAGGAACTAGAGCAAACCCCTTTGGCGGTGAAGACTATCATAGGAGTCTTCTTAATTGCTGGAGCTCAAATCTTTACCGCTACTCAATTCGTACTTGAGGAGAGTATCATGGAGCGTTACGCAATGGAACCTATTAAAGTTGTCGGATGGGAAGGAACTTTTGGCTTCGTTGTCACCGTTATCGGCATGATCATTCTACATTTCGCTATCGGACGAACAGATGCGGGGCGCTATGGCTATTTTGATGCCAACGAGGGACTTCGGGAGATCACGCAGTATCGTTCTATCGCTATTAGCAGTATTCTTATCATGATTAGCATTGGGTAAGTCCCTGCCTAGTTTACTTCTCCTTTTCACTCCTGCAACTCCATTTCTCATAGACCTCAAATATTTGACTCGTCTGACGCTAATGCCAACCAGCGGCTTCAACTTTTTCGGTCTCTCCGTCACTCGCACTGTTAGCGCTACCTCCCGCTCGACCATCGACACCTGCCGTACTCTCTTCATCTGGATCGTTTCCTTAGGTCTTGGCTGGGAGAGTTTCAAGTGGCTGCAGGTTGTTGGGTTTGCGTTGCTTGTGTATGGGACGTTCTTGTTCAATGATCTGGTTCGTCCTCCGTTGAAGAGATGTGTAGAGCGCAGGCCGGAAGAATTACTTCCAGAAAACCCGATTGAGCATAACTAGACCCTGCATTTGAGTGGCATTTTTTTGGCGTTGGAAAGAGAAGAATCTCGTTGACTTTTTTCATTGCGCTATTTTATGTCTTGTATGCTATGTACCTAGCAATGAGAAATTCCCATGGATCATTTACTTTAAAAGCCTATGTCCTTTTGCGGAGATAATTGGGAGTGACATATGTTGGCCAATCTTTTACTCTAGGTGTTGCTGGAAATGCTGTGGATGAGGGGAGGCATGATGGAGGGGGAGGCTCCATCACGGATTCCAAGAAGCACGACCAAACCGTTTTGGCGCTAGCGTCAGTTGTGTCTAAGCGAGGATACACCTCCACCAACCTCAACTTTTGCTGAAATTAAGCCGGCGACGACATACCCACGACAACAACCCAACTGTCTCCCTTTGAATTCCCGCGCAGGAGTTCAGTTCCTTCAATTGCACGTCCGGAAATATGGCTGCCACTCACGGAGGTACTATGTCAGTATACCCATCCAGATCGTCGCCATGATATGAGATAACTGACACTCTGCAGTTCCAAGCGGAGGAAGTTCGTTGCTGGTAGGTACCTGCTCTTCTATTTCCCGCTGTATATTCACTTTCACCGCCTACCCGAGAGCCTTCAACGGGTCACATCCATGAGATATGGACAAATGAGAATGCTTGGAGAGTCGCAGAAACACAGAAATGGAACAAGACAGACCCCGAAGTTCGCAGACAGCTAACTGAGGCTCTCAGACGGTGTGTTCTACGCTGAACTCAACGAATTCTTCCAGCGCGAGCTGGCTGAGGAAGGCTACTCGGGCGTCGAAGTGCGAGTCACCCCCACCGTCACTGACATCATCATCCGGGCAACCCACACACAAGAAGTGCTCGGCGAGCAGGGCCGCCGCATCCGCGAGCTTACCTCGCTCATTCAGAAGCGCTTCAAGTTCCCCGAAAACTCAGTCTCCCTCTACGCGGCCAAGGTCCAGAACCGTGGTCTGTCGGCCGTCGCCCAGTGCGAGTCTCTTCGGTACAAGCTGCTGAACGGCCTTGCAGTCAGGAGAGCTTGCTATGGTGTGCTGAGGTTCATCATGGAGAGTGGCGCTAAGGGCTGT
Organism: Lepidopterella palustris CBS 459.81; assembly: GCA_001692735.1. Classification (NCBI taxonomy): domain Eukaryota; kingdom Fungi; phylum Ascomycota; class Dothideomycetes; order Mytilinidiales; family Argynnaceae; genus Lepidopterella; species Lepidopterella palustris. Next base: position 10,965 of record KV744947.1, read on the forward strand.
GAGGTCGTAGTTAGCGGAAAGCTGAGAGCTGCCCGTGCGAAGAGCATGAAGTTCACTGTACGTCACTTCGCAATTCCCCAGGTAGCGTACCCTGGTACCTTGGAGAATGCTGATGTTTGAAATAGGACGGTTTCATGATTCACTCCGGTCAACCGGCCAAAGACTTCATCGATGAAGCTACCCGCCACGTCCTCCTCCGTCAGGGCGTGCTAGGTATCAAAGTCAAGATCATGCGAGGTTCAGATCCCGAGGGCAAGGCTGGACCCTCAAAGTCTCTTCCAGATTCCGTCACCATTATCGAGCCCAAGGAGGAGCAGCCCGTCGTGCAACCCATGTCCCAGGACTACGGCGCCAAGGCCGTGGCTGCCCAGCAGGCAGCAGAGCAGCAGAGACTGGCGGAACAACAGCAGGAGGCCGGCGAGGCGCCGGTGGAGGGATTCGAGCAGGAGTAAAGAGGGGAATACTACTAGGAGGCGAGATCCCTGCGAATGGTGTGTGGACAGCGGAGGCCGGAGAGGAAGAGACCTTCTTTGCATTCGGACGGAACACGACCAGGGATGTCATGGAGTCAATAGTGCTGTGTGTACCTATTAGCCATAAATTTATATGGCTTTCCTTGACATTTCCCCTTGTTTTGGTTTTTTTTTTTGACATTATTCACGGATCGGCGCGCCCGCTTTATGCGTTTGCGAGAGTGACAGAGCGTGCGCTTGTGGGTGGAGAGAAGGTACAAGGCTAACACAAAGACCAAAAGTGGGATCTGTTCTTCTCTTCTTGGTTACTACCTGTTGATTGCCCAGGCATAGAAGAGCGTGGATGCAATTTTTGAGCAAACGGCTAACTGAGAAATTTTTAGTGGGGGGTATATATTACTGCTAACATTGACCCATAGGAGTTTTATCTTCCTCCCACCTTCCCCAACCCTTTCCTTCAACTGGTACAACTGGCGATACATATTTTCATAAGAAATTCACCCCTGATCAGGAAATGGCAGAACAAAGCTCCTCCACACCTGACCAACAGAAACAGAAACAGAAAAAGAAACAGGGCCAATGCGGTAGCGGTAGCGCCGACTTCGGACTGGGACACAGCCAGACTGATAGGGGCGTGGGTGGTCCCGGCGATGGAGGAGGGCAGGGGAGTGTGGGAGGGAGCGTGCTATTTGAACGACCCCCGACGCATCACAGCAGCCGTGGGGCGGATGCAGATGCTATTACGCCCGCCTCATCTTCTTTAGAAGAACAGCTCCGTGAAGCCATGGCATCGCCCCAATTTGATGACATCGAACCCGCTCCTCCAAAGGATGGGTGGAAGGGGTTTGGGGCTGGTGAGGGTGTATATGAGAGGGAGGGGAAGGGGAAGGGGAAGGCGGGAGATGGTGGAGATTCGAGGGATAGTGATCGTGAGCCCAGCCCTGTATTGCGGAAAGCGAATAAACAGCGGGAACAGACGATGTTGAAGAAAAAGTATGATAGTGGCGAGTTAGAGAGGCCGGAGGAGAGAGTGTCTATGGGGTCAAGGGAGGTGCCGGGGGGGCAGGCGGGAGATCGGCAGGTGCAGGGGCAGGTGCAGGGGGAGGGGCAGCAAGGGGCTCAAGGGAGGGAGCGGAGTTGTTGTGATGTGATGTGAGAATTGTGATGGATGGGAGCTGGAGTAACTTGAGGGGGGTTTCGAGATAATGCCGTGGGTGTGGCTTGGAAGTTTGCTGGTAACATGTATATTGGGGGCTAGAGGGTTTGGTTGATCCCGGCGTATCACTCGCTCGTCCACAATCAAACTTACTGTCTGGAATACCGTCGACTAATGGAGGCCGTAATATACAACCAACTTCCCGCCGAAGGCGTTTAGGAACCCTACACCTCGTACATTTTGACGAAAATACCATGTTAGGTCGAGGCTATCCTATAGGCACATTAAGAATTTAACCTAGATTTAACCTGGGGCGCAATTCGTGCGAATCGGAACCTTGGGGCTTCTATACAGGCCGCAGCCGCAGTCCTCAGAGCCTATTAGATTAAGACAAGGCATTCGCCTTCTGCCCATGGCTTGTCCTCAGACCTACCACTCTACGGAATGAGCTCATCGGATATTGGAGGTGAGGAAGAAGTTGGGGATAATGTGATTGTTTGTCTTCTTGATCAATCAAACCAACCCCCAGAATGAGAATATTTCTTGCCTTTGGGGATCATCCCACTATCCCACCATCTCTGCCTTTCCATAAACTAAGTACGCCATAGCAGAGCGAACTACCAAAAAAAAAAAAAAAAAAAAACTCAGAGAAGACCAAAGCATGCGCAAAGATAAAGTGAAATCGGATAGGAATAACAGCATCTGCGCCAGTCCCTTTGGATCCCCCAGAATACTCAAACTCATCATCTTTCGCACTTCCCACCGCTCGTCGTCACCAACTTCAGCATCAACTTCAAAATCGTGGGCACAGTCGTGGCCGGCGTAAAGATGACTATCGGATTTCTCCGGCTCAATCGTTGAGTCGAATGGATGTGGAGCAGCCCGATCGCGCTGGAAGGAGAAAGAAAAGGAGGAGGTATCAGAGCAATCTTCCGCGCATCCTGGAGCCGGAGGGGGACGGGTCGGAAGACAGTGGGCTGGATGAGATGGAGAATCGGGAGTGGTGGCGGAGGGGGTGTTGTAGCGTTATGTAACGGGAAAATGCTTGAGGGAGGGTGTCAGGGAGCAGGTCGTGAACAGGACTTCTGCAATTCTTGAATAGCTTGGACGAACCAGACGAGCAAGGCCTGAGGAGGGTCAAGGAAACCAAAAGATAAGACGCGGAAACGTCTGGTTGCCGGAAAAGGAAATGCGCCGAGAATGCAAATACTATTCACATCCACAAACAAAATCTTTCAGCACAAACACAAACACTGTGGCGCCTCAAGATGGGAAACACAGTCTCATCTCCCGCTTCCCCTCTTTCGTCTCGCCCCTGTTTCCGCTCTCCGCTACCCTTGCTCGGACGCAGCGACACGCCTAGTCTGCCAGGACTAGGGGCGCCGGCGGTCGTGGAAGAGCCAAGGAGCGATCATTGGAGCGAGGAGTCGCAGCCTCCGAGAGCGGAAAGGAGTCTATAGTCCGGAGGTGAGCGTAGAGAGGGGAGACTTATAGGTCACGTGGGGGATGCTGCGCGGTTATGTAATCGTGGTCAGATAGGAGACAATATGAGAGAAGAGGGTTGGAGGCCGGAAAACGAGATGTGGGAATGAAGTAGAAATTTGAGGATTGGCAAAATTAGGCAGCTAGGGGATGGTTTGGCTGGTTGGATGTAAGGTTTAGAGCAAGGAAATAGTGCTTGTGGAAGAAGGATTTCGGGAATGGTGTGAAAGATGATACGAATATCGACCTCCTACCATCAAGAAGTCTGGGACTGCTCTTTTCTAAGACATTGTTACTTCCGGAAATGAAATTCTCATGTACCCTATGAACATACTTCTCTTTTAGCATGCGCGAAGCCGTTATAAATTATTCTTCTCCCTTGCGTCTCAAACTCGGCATTTTGAATTAGACATATAACGCTATACCCCCCCACCCACACCACAGCACACCGCCCTTAAAATTAGTAAGCAATAAAAAAGAGAGAGCCTTTTGTCTATGCAAAAACCCAAAGAATTATATAGAGGTCCTTTTCCAGAAGTAGAGATGCGAAATCAAATTCGAGCGCCTGAAGCCGCTCAACATCTACACCCCCAAACCACCCCAAAAAAATTAGCCCAAAGAGGCAAAAGAGCTGGGGCGCCGTAGGATTGGTTAGCCAGGACGCTTTAATTTCTTTGTCATACCATAAACCCCTCCAAACCTCTTTGCGCTCGTGTATTCTGCGGTTAGTCCTCGAATGATCCGGCTTGCTGTTCCAGTAAGTTAAGATGGAAGCGAAATGCTGGAGTACATATAATAGTTGTATGAAATGGGTAGTGAAGGTTCTCAAGTTCCTTACCTTGGACTGACACGTTCCAAGGATGACCGCTTGAAGGCGCCCGTTCACTGATTTTAGATCGTGCAGGTTTTCGGCATTTATATTAGATCCGTTCATGTGGTCCAAGCGTTGCGTCAGCGTCTTGATTCAGGGCTCATTCGAAATAGCACTAAAGCTGGCCTCAGAAGAGACCTGGAGGGAGTTGCGAATCTATCACTAAAGTATTCCGTTATCAGAGTGGACTTTTGAATTTCGCGGGTCTGCAGCCACCTTTCTTAACGATTGCGGAGAAAGGGAGTATCGAGAAGAAAGAATGGCGCTTGAATAAAACCGGTTTGAGAAGTAGTGTCTCAGGCATGCGAAGATCACCAGTTTGCGTTGAAAGGAAATGCGAGAAACATCTCGGGAGCGTGAAACGAATAGTAGGGATACGTTGGACCAGGTATAAATACAAAAAGATCTAAATTATAAAAAAAGCGGCCCATGATTATCTTAGTCCAAATCCATTTGAGTGTTTTCTGTCTAGCTTAATACCGCAAGATAAATAATGCTGGAGAAAGCATTAAATCAGTTGTCTAAAACGGTTCAAACCTCTCAACCGCTAACGGCGGGTGTGAACTCTGCAGATGAGAATGCGGTGCCAACCAGTATACAAGACCAAGAGCGACAGAACACTGAACCCTCCAGATCAAATGAGTGATACTTCCCAAGCATTTTTGCCTCAGACTCGAACGATCCAAAGATTCCCAGCTGTTGCCTGAATTCGGCATCCGTTGCTGCTCCTCTCAGCTCCGACTAGACAGAACACTGTGGGGAAAATAATGTTGGATGATTTCGAACAATTCCTTAGGTGGGAATCCATAATTAGGAACACGTCTTCGGGGTGACGGAGAGCGTTGAATATCCAAATGAGGCCAGCAAGGCTGCGGGTCGAGAGTGTGCCTGCAGAATTGCGACAAGGACATTTGGAAGGACAAGAGCTGCATCATGACAGTATTATGCACACGATTCAAAACTAACTATGAATATATCCAATAAGGCTTCTCTATGTGAAGTCGGACAAGGAAGGAGAATCTGGGAGAGTAACAAGGAGTCGGGAAGGTGATTTCAAAAATAGCATAGATGAAGATCGCGGGGAGGAGGACGAAGGAGCAAGCGGAGACATCGACACTATCGTTTGCTTCGGTCGGGTGAATCTACCAAACCCACGGTTCGGTGTCACTGGTGCTACCTTTGGGCCTGGAGAAGAGGCAGAGGTATTGATTATTGCGGACGTCGAGAGTTTCAAAATAGACATCCAAGTAGTAAGCCGCGTAGAAGAAAATTGAATGGGTATTTGAGTACGTCCTCATAAAGAACGGCTAGAAGTATGGGCTCGCTGCCCAGGATGCTCCACGGATGACTGCTTATAGTGTTTTCTTTAGAGGCGGAGAAGCGGCTCCAGAAGCGATATGCAAGCCCTCGAGGATCTCAGCCCCAAAGACGTAGACCATGTAGGATGGGAATATGACCCACAAGCCGCTGTAAAAAACTCATATGTTAGCAGTGCTCGTTTTCGTTCCACTTATTCAGTTTTTGGGCAGCATATCAAGCAATGTATAATGTAGAGCTTCGTACATAATATGAATTGAGCAAACCAGAAAAGGACTTACTTCATAATAACATAGAAGAGAATTAAGGTCGGCCAATCGTTGTGTTTGACATTCTCAAAGCCAGAAAAATACTCATTGAAATCTATATGCGTCAGTTAAATTCCTGGTCTCGTGAATGCTGAAGATGGAAAGGCCAATAGATGCGGCTAAACTGGGATTCCTCGCCAAAAATGACAGCGATTGGCCTTGAAGAGGACTGCGAAAAGAGAGATTTAAGCACTCACAGTATAGAACCGTCTTACTGAGCGTCATGACTGCCATGGAGAAGCCAATAAGCGCAGCTTTACTCGCCGTCTTACCCTGCACCTCTCTCCCACCGGCGAACCATCCTTTGACTCCTTGCCCCACCTGCACACCTTTCCCACGAGTCGTCGTGACTCCATGATTAAATATAATCATGAGATAAAGTCCGTATCCAATAGCTTCGATTACATTCAGCGCAGCCTGCGCCCCACCAAACCCATCATGCTTCTCCCACCCTGGCCAGCCATATACATAGTCGATGCTCGCATATATCTCATATGGCGTCCATATCGGCCATTGTAAAAAGCCGCCTCTCATTGTGTGGGGGCGAAGGAGGATGTAAAGGCAGTCCCAGGTTACCAGAGGCAAAGAGACGGTGAGCCAAAGGATGGTAAGATTGGAGGCTGTGTGTGTCCATTGAGTGGATATGATTGTTGGAGACGTGGCGACAGATTTAGAAACTGCGCGCTTAGTGAGCGACTGCGAGGTCGCTGACGGTGGTGAGTTGGGAGTGGGCGACGAGGTGGAGTTGCGCGACGTCTTTGTGGGAAATGACTTGGTGGGCGACGCGCCGATTTGAGGTGGTGGGAACTCTTTCGGATGGTGTCGCGTTGAAACCATGATTCTTGTTTATCGCGAAGGTATATGTGAATCGTTTGTGGTTGGGAGATACCTTGGAAGGAAAACTGGATGCTGGTTGTTTTTTCTGCGGCGTGGAGGGGAGGGGAAGCTGGCGGCCTTTCGTGTCGCGAGTTCTCGCACCTGGGCATGTAGGTGGAGCAATAAGAGTTTCGTGATGGACTCGGAATCGCCCCTCCCGAGTGATGATTTGCGTATACGAAGATCAATGAGATGGGTACAATTTCTTGCCGTCACCCGGTTGGCCAATGGTGATGATTAGCCACATCAAAATTTGTATGTGTGGCGATTTCAAGTAATGTGGCTTCAATCCCGAGGCCAGGTCTTATTCCTGGAACCATTTGGTTGCTATGGAACGCATATGTATTTGTATTCATCATACTCAAAGAGAACTATCTTAGTATAGTACCTCATTCTACATTACTAAGCCTTTTTGTTTCCAGATTATTTCAGTGACCACACACCGGCCTCCTCCACAATTTCAATCGGCCGTCTCTCATCCAAAGACCTCCGACCGGCCTCCAGGATAGCTCCAGTGGCAATGGTGTTCTTCAAAGTAGGCAATGGACGTTGATCTAGCTCGTCTAGCGTGACCTTGCCTGCGTTCAGATCGTTCACAGCATCTACGAACTTTTCGAAAGAGATGTATCCATATCCAGTCTGACCGGCAAAATTGCCTTCTTCATCAGGGGCATATTTCATGTAAAATCTGGAGAGATTTTTAGCAAATGATGAGGGCATGTATCTAAGACACACTTACGGATTGTACCACATCAAACCGGCTTCATCCTCTGTGACGTCGTACCCACGCTTAGCTTGATCAATCCGGATCTCACCCTTACTGGCCATGTAGTGGAAGTACTGATTTGAGTGAACACCAGCTTTCTGCGGCGCTGTCCAGCTTGCAGTATAGACGCCCGTAGCGCGTTTTCTCGGATCATCCTTCTTTACCCAGTCCACCAAAAGCGTAATGGTGTCCTCTGTTTCAGCAACACATCCCAGGTCCGTCGCAGTTCCTTTCGCAGCACTCGCTGTGACCTTTGTCGGCTTGAAATCTGGAACCATGGACTCGTTGATATCAATATGATGCGAATTGAGATAGTATGAGATATCGCTGTCCTTGCCAGCCCACGCTTTGAAGGTTTCGAGCTGGCTTTTCGGCTGGCTCATATAGCTGTAGAAGTAATTGAAGTCTCCAAGCTTCCTGGACCTGTATCGCGCATCCGCATATGCTGGGTCGTACCGTTTGTGATGTTCCACGTATACGAATACATTGTGTTTGCGGGAAACTTCTAGCAACTTCAGGTGGTGTTCAAGTAGTTGGACTGCCGGCTTGGTGATAAGCACATGGATTCCGCGTTCGATAGCATACAGAGCAATTGGGAAATGTGTAGTATCCGGTGTGAAAATAGTTATAGCACTACCTTTAGGAAGAGCATCAATTGCAGCCTTGTATGATTCAGGGTCACGCTTTCCGCCCTTCGGATACTCTTCGAAAGACACATCGAGACCGTTGTAAACTTGGGAGATGTTCTTCTGGAGGTGCTCGCCTGTATTTAGTTAGCGGCCTGCATAATCTTAGTCCGCAGTTGATGCATACGAATTGCTGGGTACTTGTCTCCAGATACCCCAACCATGCTAAGTTTCCCAACTTTTCCACGCCTTCTCAGATCGAACATCGTCAGGCCCACTACTCCGACCTTCTTGTCTGAGCCTGACATGCCGCCGCCCACAAAACCCGTCGTGTACTCGCCGGTTCCTACCTGTCAGAGCTCGATTAGCAAACATTATCGTCAGAATATGCATAGCACGAAGAGGGCGTAAGAGCAGCGGAGGAATTGGATGCATTAACGTTATTGAGCAATGACAATTTAAAAAATTGTGATGATGGCGTGAAAGAGACCGAATTGCGTAAAAATGGGGTTTCAAGGAGACAGGATATCTCTCCGAATAATACGAGGGACATCTCACCATCAACACTTCGAGAGGCGCCATATTTTGCGGTGTGTAGCTGCTTGATTGTCTCGTCTCAACTCTCAGCCACGGTCAATATTGCACTGAAGAAGACAATGGTGGCGGAGGTTGAGTGAAGAGGGTCCAGTCATGGCGGTCCGACGAAAGGTAGCAACTGACAGAGGGCTGAGTTACCGGTCACGGAAAATATATCAACAGTGAGGGAGCTTCAAAGAGAATAATTTTGCCGGGAGTTCAATCGTTGAAGGACACCATCCAAGAGCCAAACCGACGCCTCCTGCCCAGATATACCACCCCACGCGCTGCGACAGGCTGCAATTGGTGGGAAATTTCTTCCCCGGACCCCGAGAGCTCATTGTTCTGAGGATCTGACGCCATGCCACCTCTACGTCTCCTCCAAACGCAGGAGTCTTTCCTTTCTACCAGAACCGTTGATTTTTAGTCAATCCCACTTGAAAAAGGCCGCAACATTTCCCGCATCTGCCCAGTCGCATGCCCTCCTGACTGCCTGAGCTGTTGAGGACCAGCCCGCAGCCCTGCAAGTCGGATAGCCATGATGCCGCCGAACCTTTCTGTGTCAACCATTTGGACTCTGGCGAATGAAAAAGGGCTTTTGACAAGCACTTGAGGAGAAAAAATAATGGGGAATGCCTCCGTATGTGGGATAGGATCGGGATTGGGTTAGTTAATGGCTACCCAATGCCCATTACCTTCCTTCCTGCCCGTATATTAAAGCTGAGTGAGTTCGTATGAAAACCACTGTATCTTGCCTCGCAAATTTCTCCTCTTTCTCTTTCCAACCTTTTCTTCCACTTGCATTTCCACTTTCATCTTCACAAACCAATACATTGCAGAATGGCTTCGACCGGAGTGAGCAATGGCGTAGCGAATGGCCACTCTAATGGAGTTGCTAACGGTCACTCTAAACCCCGCACCCCTCTTCGCCCTGGCATCTACTCCCCGACCATGACATTCTTTGATCCAGAAACCGAGGATATCGACATTCCCACCATCCGCAGACATGCCGTACGTCTTGCTGAAGCCGGTCTCGTTGGACTTGTCACAATGGGATCCAACGGTGAAGCCGTCCACCTCTCCCGCGCAGAGAAAACCGCCATTACGCAAGCAACTCGCGAAGCTCTAGATGAAGCCGGCTATCAGGACGTCCCCGTCATTGTAGGCGCCTCCGAGCAAAGCATCCGGGGCACAATCGAACTATGCAAAGAGTCCGGAGCCGCTGGTGGTGAATACGTTCTTCTCGTCCCACCCAGCTATTACCGCTATGCCATGGACGAGGAAGCGCTATACGAATACTTCACCAAAGTAGCCGACGGTTCGCCACTTCCCATCATTCTCTACAACTACCCGGGCGCTGTAGCAGGCATCGACATGGACAGCGATCTAATGATTAAGCTCGCTAAACACCCTAACATCGTCGGCACAAAGTTCACCTGCGGAAATACTGGCAAGCTTACTCGAGTCGCCTTAGCTACTAATGCCGTTACACCTAAAAGCCACGGCAGCGGCTACATGGCATTCGGCGGCATGGCCGACTTCACTGCCCAGACAGCAGCCAGCGGTGGCTCCGGTATCATTGCTGGCGGCGCAAACGTCATCCCAAAGACCTGCGTCAAGGTGTGGAGCCTATGGGCCGAGGGCAAATACGACGAAGCGATGGCGTTGCAGAAGGTCTTGAGCAAGGGCGACTGGGTGCTCACCAAGGCCGCAATTCCTGGCACCAAGTCGGCCATTCAATCATATTATGGCTATGGTGGCTACCCGCGCCGGCCGCTTAAGAGACTTAGCAAGGAGCAAGCCGACGCTGTTGCAGAGGGCATCGAGGAGGTCATGGCCGTTGAGAAGAGCTTATGATATCAATTGCATCTTAGAAGATCACCAGCTTTGGCTTTTCCCCCCTTCTATTGTCATTACCTATAGATATACTTCTTGCCTTCCTCTTCCGGCGATATTTTTACCACAACTCTGCATGAACATCCTCTGTCTTATCTAATGCTTTTGACGCCCCTGGATTGACCAGGTCTCTCCTTGGATTTTGTTATCATGGAATGGAGCAAGATATAAAACACTCCATCATGTCGAAACGGCAATAAATGTAGATATGGCATGGCTAAATACAATGCGAATGATTCAAGAACTTTCTCCTATTGTTACCCTTCAACGCACTGCAAGCACACTATGGAGTTGATTCCGCAAACCTCGGGATCGTCCCCGCCCTTGCTCGCAGCCCCACCGAATATGTGGTCCAAGCACCCAATGCCACTGACGTCACATTCCGCATCACTCTTCTGGGCAGGGTTCTCCAGATCTGCCGGGCAGCCTGGACAGAATCCTTGGTGTTTTGTACCTTACTACTTCTTGGGCACTCCAGTGCTCCTATTTTTCATACCAACATCGACCTACCTTCCGCCACTCCTCATCACCTCACCCTCCGCTCCCTCTCCGGGACCTTCCACCTCAAACCCAAAAATGCCCTTCCTTGTCACAATCCTCACCCACACGTTCCCCTCCCTCGCCCTCTCCGCTCTCTCGGCTTACGGCCTCTACATCTCCTACCTCTGCATCTCCAAACTGCGACAATACGAAGAGCGCAGCGAGAAGGCGGCGAAATGGTCGAATACGGCTGCGGACCAACTGTATAAGACACGGGCGACGCAGACGAGCGCTGCTGTTGCGGTATGTAAAACCCCGGCTCTCCCTGGGCCTCACCATCAATACTATACTATACATCTATGAGGATTGTACTCTGTATATGGTACCGGGTAACAGCAACAGTACGCTGACTCTCGATGTTTTTGCGAAACCCAGGTACTCGTATCCTTCGTCACGTCCACGGCGCTGGGTTTCGGGAGTGTAGGGCCAGGGTTCGTGGGAACGGTGTTGCGGATTGGGAATGTAATTGCTGTGGTTGCGGCAATGGTGCATGTGAAAGGATTCTGGGATGGGAAGGCAAAAGTGCCGTTTGTGGAGGGGTATAATGAGGCGATTGAGAGCACGGAGGAGTTGATTATGGTGTTGGGGTATTTGGCGGCTGGTTGGGGTGGGTTCGTTTTGGTGGGACTTTTGATGGGGTAGGTGGTGGATTAGGGGCTCAGGATGAGGGGAGGGAAGGAGATGGGGAATCGAGGCATGAATACATGTGAGACGAGAGGCTACAGTTGGGCAGTTAGGATACGGTTGAATTAGGGAAGTAATGGAAACCGATACCGGATGATATTCAGTGAGACTGCAAATTGAATCTGGTTGGCGGCAGTGCTTGGACTCTGGTAAAGCCTTTGAAGACCTTGTGGCTTATTTGCTGTAGTAGATTCTCCTGTTGCCCGAATTAGGTTGATGGGTCTTGTATACTTTTAACGATTTTTTTTTGGGCATGAATGTATCTTACTCGTAGTCAGAATATAGGTCCAAGCGAATCAATACGAAGCTGGTCAAATCATATCGGCAAAGGTGATGGGGTCTTCCGCAGTGGTGTGCGCCTATTTAGCAAATGCCTTGGGTGTGAAGCAGATAATTAATGGCCTTGAATTTTGAACAGCCTTCAATTCCTCCAAATATGGAAGTGGCCATTGATGTTGTGTCCATCCGTCGAGAATGCATTCAAGCTGCATCGCCTGTCTTGATGTGCTTCATGGTGATCTATTCCGGTTGTGATGTTCGCGATGATTACAACGTCAGTATAGCTCAACCTGTGTGCTCAAACACAGCAAACCCTCTAGACATGCAGAGTCTATCATTATAGCCCTGCGGTGAGATGTAGCAATCTGAAGAAGCCCTATTGGTGTGTGGCTGATATCTACAAGTGAGTGAGAGATAAAGTGTGGAGATCCCCTAAAGCCGTTTTGGAGATCGTTCGGTTTTCATGCGTTGCTTGCATGATTATGCCTTGGCAGGATTGATGACCGGGGTCCTTGCGCTCTAGATGGCAAATAGATTGGACGATCGACGCCAGGAGAATTAGTGCGCGCTTGTGATCTTTGACTGCCGGCCTAGAAGACCTGGAGGACTTTTACGTGAGGCTGCTTCAAAATTTCGTAAAATTGCTTGTCACCAAGTCCAGGGGCTAATGGTTGCAGATAATGCTTGGACGAGAATGAGACAAGGAAATATCTATTTGATGGCAAGAACAATAACTCAAAAGTTTGGATGCCAATACAAAACAAATGATCGACACGAAGGAGATATTCGTAATTGCCAAGATCGTCGTATTGGCTGTTTTGCTTGGAGACTCCCGTCCGATCGTCCGCAATAATATATATTGGAGGTTATGCCAAAAACGGCGTAAACAGATTGTTTTGATTGTAATACAAGCTCGATAGTGTTAGACGGTCGTCAAAACGGGGCCCGAGGCTCCCTAGACAATTACAGTAAGTTTACAAAGCCCGTCTCAGCGGGAGGATAAGACGCATGTAACAGATCGTCGCTCGGATTCCTCGTAATTGTAGTCGACGAAAAACTCTTTATCTCTTGCCCTAAACAGCCTGCGGCTGTGTTGAAGAAGGCAATTTCTCCATCTGCGAGAATCGGACGTGGCGCAGAGATGTAAAAATGAGCAACGAGAAGGACGAAAGCTCAGTAAGCCTCACGGTCATGGACACTGGAGATTTTTCATGCTACGAGGCGGAAGATCGAGGGGAGTCGGGGCAATAGCTCCTCGGCGCTGTTAAAAGGTGGCTTCAGCGCAAACATGGCCAATAAAAGAGAAGGCGCTTCACTGACGCATCGAATTTGATGCTTTTCTCGTGACCAAAACTGGGGATGCGACGAATGAGGAACAGCGGCGGAACGGATGAAACGAACGCGCCCAGTCGTGATGAAACTCGAGAAATGGAAACGTTGGCGAAACGCATATGAGGACAGATGGACTCTGAGAAGTCTGACTCCTAGCTACCTCGGATAGCGGTGGTGGAGAAAAGTGGACATTCATGCTGAGCGAAATAAAGAGAATGATTTTGTATGCAGGTTGGTCGCTGGATGCTGTATGCACGCAAGAGCGAAACGGGAGGGGCCAGGTGGTGAGCGGATGGCTGATGGCTTATGGAGAGGGCAAGGCAAGCTCGGGGCGCAGCGCCTTATTTCATTAGCTTCCGTCATGTTGGCCCTGACCGCCCGCATCGAGAGTCAACCGTACAGGTGCTGATGTTGCTGCTCGCTGTTGTGCGCGTGATATGGGATGGCATATGGGGAGCATGGGACGAAAATGCGAAGATGCCTGAGGGAGTCGGCTTCTGCTCTGCCTTGAGCCTTGAACCGTGATGGAGTTGAAATGTGGACATTCTCATAGCTACATAAGCAAAATTCGTCGACTATCAAGAGCCCTGTAGTTTTGACCTGACAAATTAGCTCCAGCGCAGCGAACCCTACCTGCTTCCAGGGCTGTCTCCCTCCCCAGACCCTGCCCGCAGTCAGGTGTGAAGCTGCCTCCATCACCAACTCCTTCACTCCGACCACAGTCCATCAACCAACTTCTCTCGACACCTCTCTCACCTCTCTCCCCAATCCTCTCTCAGCACTTCTCTTCTCTTCGTCTAGCACATCTAGCACCGAATTTGCGTCGTGCCACCAGTTTGCCTCTTCTGGTTTTC
>KV744947.1:30000-74023 GCA_001692735.1 Lepidopterella palustris CBS 459.81
CGAGTACCAGTAAAGCCACTGCCAAGGATGCCGAAGTTGCCAAAGCCGCCGAGCCAGGCCAGATGGAGATAGACCAAGAAGACAAAGACATCTGGGGTGACGTACCTTTCGATCCCTTTAGCCTCTCAGAACTGTTCGATACCATGGATATTCCTAGCACCTTTGCCTCCATACGCCAAGGCAATGCCTCTTGGAACCCGCCCAGCGGACCGAATTCCCCCGTTCTGACTCCCACTTCAAGTCCTGGGAGCAAAGACTCGGCATCGACACGAGACAGCGACATATCCGAGTCAGACAACCTGCAAATCAACCTCGGCTTGGGTGGATCCGATGGAAAGGATGCGTTTATGGGTAGCTACCTGCCGTTGGACTTTTTGAGGGAAGATCTGAGGATTATGGGTGTCCCAATGGAGGAGCACGACGATTGGATCGCTTCTGTTCCGGTCGTAGGAAAAGGTGGGCCAATCAACGACAAGGATTGGGAATGGGAAGCTAATTATGGTCCGCGCGAGGGGTTGGATGATGAAGTTGAAGGGTGGGGTGCAGGGGGTGTTTACACATGAGCTATGAGTTGGGCAAGCAGACGAAAGAGTTGCGAACAGGGATTTAGGCATTGTCGACGCCCTTTAGAGGGCATCTTGTCTGTTTTAGTGGCTTTGGGTTGCTGCTTATCTCTTTGGGTACGAATGCTGGCATGTCTAAGCTCTGCATTGTCTTCCAGCACTTTGTTATGATCTGGATTTTTTTAATCACATAGTTTTCTTTTTTATTCTCCTCATCTCGGGGTTGGGGGTTTATTATCTTTTTTTTTTTTGTAAGGTCTACATATCAGCGCCTGTTGTAATATCTCGCCGACTTTTTTTTCATTTCCCTCTTTTAGCGAAACAAAAAAAAGACGATGGGCATGATCAAGCATGGCGCTGGAGTAGCATTCTGGATAAATAGGAGCATTGGGGGTATGGGGGCACAAACTATTATTACGATGGGCAAGTCATTTACAATGGGGTTTTATTGGGAACGGGGCCGGATTTGCGATCTAGGGATAGTTCTGTTTTTGGAGGCAGTGTTTTGAAGTGTTGATTATACCCCCTTTTTGCTTTCATGGGATTTGCTTTCTGGGGATTTGCTTTCTGGAACTGTGTTTTTGGTAGCACGAATTTCGGAGCCCGAGAGCGTTACCACCTGGCCAGTCGTAGCAATGGGATTTCGGAGCGATGACACTTCACATGACTGATGGGTTGGTCTGGTGACTTCTTTGTTGAATCGGCATGACGTGTACGGGGCTAATCTCATTAGGAGCCATTTAGGAGGTCGGATATGAAGATTCGTTTCGCGCGGTGTTTGTGTTTTGACGGCGAGTTCTACGGGAAATGTGACTGATACTAATGTATGAAGGTAATGACCGAGCTCTAGAGCCATAATAAATTGCGTGCGGATGATGCTTTGTATATGGTAATTGGAGAGGGGGGGTAGGCCTCATAATAGTGGATTCAAATGTGGCTGGATACACATCATTAGACGTTAGTAATTAAGACACTCGATAAAGAATGAATCACGAGCAGTAGAGCTTGTTATGGTGGGGACGAGAGAAATGTAAAGATTGTGGCAATTTCTATATGACCGTCGTCTGAATCGCTGGGCGCCATGTACTGTAGCGTTCGAAACAAGTACATCTCCAGCACCGCTTCAGAAATCCACCATGTGTATTTCCACCGTTTCGGATTGCCATATTGGTTCCGTCGTCGTATCTCATTAAAGCCACCATCTTCATCCAGAGGAGTAGCCAGTCCCGTAAACCTACGCGAGCAACAAGTACAAGCACCAGCTTGCACCATCCACATATGTCACCAAGCAATCTTAGCAATCGGACCCTGGGGCCAATTCCTTACGACCAGCTTGCGCAGCTCATCCATGATGAGAATCCCGAGCGCCAATGGTAGCGGCAGCAGCCAGAACTCGATCGGCACGCTCGCGGTGCCGAAGAGGTTCTGGATGCCACGGACCTCAGTTACGAAGACGGCGATGACGAAGCTGGCGAGGGCGCCGCCGAACAACCACAGGTTCCTGCGGCCCTTGCGGAAGGGGTCAGCCTGCAGGATGGAGAGGCGCTTGTTGCGGATGCTGAGGATGTTGCCCCACTGCAGGATGACAAGGGTGACGAAGTAGACGCACTGGCCGACGGTTTGGAAGTGCAGTAGCTCGGCCTCGGTGTAGCCGTAGAAGCCGTCGCTATATTTCTCGAATGCGAAGGCGAGGGCGTGGAAGGGAATTCTGGCGTGCTTGTAGAGGTAAAGGAAGTACATGGAGTGGGCACAGATGGTCTCCATGACACCGATGAAGAGGTAGGATTGGATGTATATCTTTATGTTGATGAGATGGTCCTTTTTTGCGTTGCGCGGGGGCAGGTCGAGGAGGTCGAATTCTTCCTTTTCCATTATTAGGGAGAGGCTGAGGAAGAGATCGGTGAAGACGCAGATTATTATCATTAGGAAGGAGGAGAGGGGGAGCGGGAACCCGAAGAAGACGTTCATGAGGACTGGCCAGATCTCAGACCAGCTGCCGGCGGGAAGGAGGTAGCCGATTACTTTTTGGAGGTTTTGGAACACTAGCCGGCCGAGGCGGATGGCTTCGACGATGGAGTCAAATTTGTCCATCAAGACGAGGTCGGCGGCTTCTAGTGCTACATCGCTCCCGGAGACAATTGCAATGCCTACGTCGGCGGCCCGGAGGGCTGGGGCATCGTTGACGCCGTCACCTGTGACCGCGACGACATTATCGCGGTCTTTGAACTCGTTTACGATGCGTAGTTTTTGCTCCGGAGTAGTTCTACCGAAGACGATCTCCTCGTAGGCGCAGATAAGATCCCAATCGGACTCTTCAAGCTGGTTTAATTGAGAGCCTTCAAGAAGTAAGCTCTTGTTGCTTGTCGTGGCAAAAGGTTGACCATCTACGACCGAGTATCGTCTGTTCCGGATAGTTTCGTACGTGTCTGGATCTGCAGTCCCAGTGAAGATGCCAACCGAGCGAGCAATTGCAGCACCGGTCAAACCGAAGTCACCTGTAACCATGAAAAACCGGATGCGAGCACGGCGGCAAGAGGCCACAGTTGCTGCTGTTTCGGGGCGAGGAGGGTCGAGAATTCCGAGAACACCAATGATGGTCAGGTCACGCATACAATGCTCGACAATCTCATCACCGAAGTCATTGGAATTCAGAACCGCAGTTGGTGAATATGTTCGTTCGCAGAGCAAAATAACACGTTCCGCATTCCGCGATAGCCGGATTTGAAGATCTGAGAATTTGGATTTAGCATCTTCATCCAGAGACTGTGTGCTGTTAGTTTGGTAGGACCAGTAAGAGGTGCACTTTGGCAGAAGAACATCGGGAGCCCCTTTAACAACAGCCAGATAGGTTTGCTTCTCATTTTTTTTGGATCGCGGAAACTCCGGAGTGTTGTTCAGAGTCATCATCCACTTATTCTTCGAATTAAATGGAATCTGGAAAACCTTTGAATGAACATTGTGGATCGAACTGCTGGATCTCGCGGCTTCTGCGAATCGGAGGACTGCTGCGTCCGTAGCATTGCCCTGTACTTTCCGTTCCATAATTGGGAGATCCTTCGTAAGCGGGTCAAATGTGGCATCGTTGCAGAGCAGCGATGCACGATGGATTCGAGATAGAGCCTCAGCTTCCTTTTCCTGGGCAAGTTCGCGGTTTGCTTCGTCTACAGAGAGAAATTTGTCGACGAAGCCGACCGACATAACGGACATTTTGTTTTCGGTCAAGGTTCCTGTCTTGTCCGAACAGATGACATTGACACATCCCAGGGTTTCAACGGTTGAAAGACCTTTAGGTAGAACATTGGAACTTTTCATCCGACGCGCAATCATCATCAGCGTAAGCGCGACTCCGACAGGCATACCCTCGGGAATAAAGGCAACGACACATCCCATAACGTCGTTGAGCATTGCAACAACATTCATGAATTCGGGATGGTCTACACGCAACCAACCGATCCAGGTGAAGAGAAGAAGGCTTGCAAGGCATATTGTCAAGAAGACAATGATTTTTACAAATCGGCTAATTTCGCGTTGGATAAGAGTCGGTGTGTCCTCAACTCCGGCAGTAGCCTTCGCGATGCGTCCCATTACAGTGTTGCCGCCGGTGAGAACCACGATTCCAGTAGCATTACCATTTGTAACCATAGTTCCGGTAAGAGCAATGTTGCGTGTTTCGAGGAAGTTGGCGTCTGTCATGTCTGTAGCTCCCTCAACTTCCTCGGGCTCGCCAGTGAGCATAGAGCGGTCAAATCGAATGTCACCAGAGGTGTTAAGAAGTCGAATATCGGCAGGGACCTTATTTCCGATGGAAATTTGGACAATATCACCGACGACGAGATCGCTCGACGGAATCTTTGTGAGGCCGCTCTCGCGAAGGACCAGAGCCTCGGACGGGAGAAGATCAAGGATAGAGTTCATGGTGCGTTTGGTAGACCAGTCCTGGAATGCCGAAAAGCATGCCTGAAGAAATATGACAATGAGCACTAGGATTGCGAGACCTAGGTTGTATGCGGCGGGCGGATTGCCGAGGGGTCTCCAGCAGATGAAGAATATTATGACTCCGATCCAAAGCACAGAACAAAAGCCGCCGAAGATGTAGCCAAGGAGTTTCATCAGGTAGTTTTCGCGGCGCTGTGGAAGGACGTTTTTTCCGTTCCGTTGGAGTCGAGCAGCGGCGGCCCCGTTACTGAGGCCTTGATCCAGAAAGACATTGAACTGTCTGCAGACATCATCAGAATTCAAGATGTGGAAGTCAAGGTTTTCGAAGTAGTCTTTGTCGTCAGTCTTCTTTGTAGGCTTTCCCTCTTTGGATATTGAACGTCCAATCGCTTGAGACTCGGAGACCTGAAAGGAGATGGTGCGGAACTCGATTGGGATTCCGGAGGCAGAATGAGTTCTACTGCGCACGCTCGAGATTGAATCGCGACTGACAGAGCGGCGACGACTGCCATGGGCAAGGCCACGGCGGTCTGGACGGATCTCATCTCCATCCTGGAAGACGATATGAGGCTGGCGGGTGGTTGATTGCTCCAATGGAGTTGTGTTTTCTCCGGACTCCAACTTTGGAGCAACGGAGAGAGAAATGGAAGACATAGCCTTCCTTGCTCAGTAGAGAGCGAGGAGAAGGAGAATGAAGGGTCAGACAGTGATAAACTCGATACTATCCTTCGTGAAGGTAGGTATGTATACCTTTTTCGATGGTTGCCGCCGGCCGCGGTAAAAGCTGCATTTGGAAATTCGCTCATATACGCCATACTTATGCGAACCAGAAGCTAAGGAATCAAGAACTGTCATCGTAGGGTACCCCGACATCCACATAGAACTAGATTTCTACGGTGGCATCGAATGAAGGCAAAGTCTAGAGGATGTGTCAATTAGCTATTGATGGCGGTGTGAAGATGACACAAACTTTGGTCCAAATCCTGGAGGCGTGTCCCAGGTTGTCACATGTGGAGGGAAAATCGCGCATACAAATGTCCATGGCGTGCCCGGGTGGGGTTAAAGGCGTTGGATAGTCAAAGATACAATTGGGATAAAGCTGCATGCTCTGGCTGTGAGCAGTCATGCTACTATGAAAATCCTCTGGCTGAATAATTTTCATATGAGCTGAGTTGAGAATGCTGAACCGAGAACGAAGATATATCGGGAACACCGCAGCGAACACATTATGTAACTATCCCATAATAAATTCAGGCCCGGAGAGAAAAGAGAAGGGCCGAGCCTAGGTTGACATGCGGCCTTTGCGTCTTACCTTCCCCGGGCTGCCGTTCTGATGCATGCCTCGATGGTTGAAGAAAGGCGATGCGGCGGGGAAGAAAGGGGATGCAGCTTGCGAAAGCTCCAACTCCATTCTGCTGGTATATCCAAGATAATGCGTACCTGGGAAAGTTGACGGCCACCCTGGTCTCGCAAGAGATCTATACGCTTCCAGCCGGCCGTCAATCGGTCGACTGCATGAGGCACGCCGGTGCCCAGAGTGACAACGAAAATCTTCCTGCCCAAGCTATTCGACTCTCACCTCGTGCTCGCGGAATCATCTCCTGTTGGCTGCGGCTGACTTCCTGGATGTGATTGAAGCTGCTGTAGTGAATGTAGGACCTACTGGAAATGGATGAAGTCTCTGTCGATGAATCCATCCCCGAGGTTGTGCGATGCACGATAATTTTGTGCGAGGTTGGATGGAAGGGGACAGATAAGCGTGGCCGGCGGCTTGGCTCTTCATCATTAGATCTCGTACTCCCGTCTTCTGGGTTCGGCGTCACCGCCGATAATAGTTAACAGGTCGGTCGCCCACATGCCACACACCCACGACGTGAGCCACTCATGGGCAATTAAGATGAAGAAAACAACCAGCATAGTCCAATTTGCGCACGTGGTTCGGAAAATTATATATTTTGTTCTTGGTGCCAAGGCATAAAATGCTTGTCTCTCGTTAAAACGCACTGATCCGCACTAGCGCAGCCCTAGGACCATTCACCGATGATGTCTGTGAAGCTTAATGGAACATGATCCTTTGGTTGTGGGCTGAAGGCCTTTATGAAAATAATACATCTCCTGAAACGTATAACTCAACAGCGACCTAAAAGGGATTTCCAAGCATCAAAATACCATCATTCTTCTTGCGATTCTCCACAATCTAGCTCCATTACAATCAGCGAGTAGTCGCAAATTATTCCCTGCATCGAATTTCTCGCTGCTACGAAAGCGTTTCAACCCTGGTCGTAGACTCAAAGCAGTCTGTGTACTATAGCTAATTCTGTATAAAAATTGATGCCTCTGCTAGTTGTAAGGTTTTCTATATCAATATCTAGATACTAGGTAAAGTAGAAGTATTATATAGGCGAAATCAGCTGAAGGCCATCTGGGGTCCTCGGGGGAATGCTGTTTGACAGGCATCTGAGTCAGCTTGGTTGGATTCGAGGCCTTAATCCTACGTTACAATACAGGTATAAAAGAGGAGTGCTTTTGAATCCTATATCTTGAACCCTGCTCTTTCACCCTAGCCTTGGTTGTAAAAGTAACGATGGAGTCGACTGAGGTGGATGTACATTGAATCCTTAGTTCCTGCGTTTGTGGATGTGTCCATTTCCCAGCCTTTCTTCCGTTGCGTCAGGTATGCCTTCATTAAAGATATCCGCTGTAGACACACAATATTGGTGGGTTGGTGTACTTTAAGGTCTATGGAATTTGTTAAAATCCTCCAGGATGAATTGAGTATAGAACAAATGGCATGCGCCCTAAACTCCTTGAGCCGCCTCAGTATCCTAGATGATCCAGGCAGGGGATGAAATTCGAAAGTCTGAAGAAAGGGTCTTTATTTGCTGCTGTCGGAAAGCGTGGCTGCGTCTTTGAAGATTTTATCAGCGCCGGACGGGCCACCCCAGAGGAGCTTGACATGAAAACCGCGCATTCACAAGCGTTTGAGAACTGCTTGAAGCACCCTTGCAAGAGGCACACAGACCTACGCTCTCACGGATTCGTGCTCGTGTGTCCTGTAATGAGACTGCCCCCTACAGTCTTCCTCCAGGCTGCATGTGTGATTTCGATCATTTCTTCTGGTCTCCGCTTCCGCCTTCTTGGCTTTCCAAAACATCTTTAATGCTTACCATGCCACTGCCTCTCGGCAAGGGCTTTGCCTGATTGGGACCGTCCTTCCATCCAATCATATAAATCAATCGAAATGTTGCTGGTATGCTTCCGTCCTCGTTTCCGTGTAATTCCCGGTATATCCCTTCTGCGGCTAGTAACACGTCCCTTTGTATGGCACCCATCTCCCGGCCCAGCACTGCATTCGATTCTCCCATGGCTTGCAGATCCCGCATTAGCGCGAAGCTGTCTGGAAAGTCAACCACAATATCGTCAACGTCCACAGTAAGCAAGTTGAACCCCGCCTTTTGGAGGAGCCCGCCAATGTCACGAACATCTGCGAGAGGTGAGGTATGTGTTGAAACGCCGCCACGACGATCCTGTTCTGCGAGTTGAAGAGAAGTACGAAGCTCGAAAAGACTATCTCCTCCTATCATGACACCGAGAAATGGGCTATCAGGTTTTAGGATGTTGTTTACCTGAGCTAACACGGAAGGAAGATCGTTTGTCCAATGCATACTCAGGCTGCTGAGGACGGCGTCGAACGTATTAGGATCGTATGGGAGAGTTTCGGAGGTTGTGAGGACATCGCGTATTATCGAAATCTCGTTGTTGAATTCAAGGTCTTCGTCGCGGTAAAGGAGAGAACGAGAGGATTCGGCCGCCGTGAGGTTAGAAATGCGGTTGGCGCGTGGACCGGCGTCAGGACTCTCGGGGGAAGGGAGGGTAAGCATGCGAGCTATGTTACAGGCATTAGCACCCAAATCGAGCACTTCCGGGAAATGGCGATTGATATCCTATATTAGAGTGAGCTATGAAGTCGCGAGTGAGGACAAGAGGAAGTTTTACAAGTAGCCTCTCACACAGTCTTGACGCAACCTCGTTCCGGAGATAATCGACATTCCTACTGCCCTCCACATCTGAAGCTGCACGCTCTTTCTGTAACCATTTGGTCTGGCGGTTGAATATTTCCAGAGTGGGTGCTCCCGGAGCTTGAACTGCGTACCCTCGCGAGGTTCGTAGAGGAATGATGCGTAGTGAGGGGGAGGGAATGAATGCACGAATTCGAAAAGAGTTCATAGTTGGCAAGGAAATTATAATACAGTTTAACGACGGGACGACAGGTGCTATTGACAGGTGTCGTTCATGGATTTGACTTTTTGAATGAAGATGTGTTTGGAGACGAGCCCTGGTTGGTTTTGCTGGAGCTCGCAAAACACCACGAACCTATCGCGAACTTTGCCCCGACACACCGGCCACAGCAACCATGGCACAACCGTTCCCATACACATACTATTCCTGCGACTGCTACGATTCTGCTACACTAGCACCGACCTCGAAACGCGCATCTCATCCTGCTCGTGCCGAAGAAGAGGACGAACGAACCTTTGACCCCCGCAACCCGCGTTCAAACTATTCGCTATACCCCCTTGAACATCTCCTTTATTGCGAAGACTGCCGACAGATACGTTGTCCACGATGCGTTTCCGAGGAGACACTGAATTGGTTCTGTCCGAGTTGTCTCTTCGAGGTGCCGAGCAGTATGATCAAAAGTGAGGGCAACAGGTAGGTGGGTGCACATATAAGAGCTTGGCATGGTGTCACATTTTGCATTTCACAAGCTTACTGCATACACAGATGCACACGAAACTGTTACAACTGCCCGATATGCACATCCTCAATGACCGTTAGTTCGTTAGAGCCCCCGAAAGTCCCTACTGCCGACGATACGGGAGGTCTAGCTGGACCGTTCTTCCTCTCCTGCCCCTATTGCCACTGGAGCACCCTTGACATTGGGATTGAGTTTGAGAAACACACAGGCATCACGCAGCAGCTCGCTAGGATTAGGAACGGAGGCAAGGTCGTCCCAACACCGAAAGAACGTGAGAAAGAGCGAGACAAGAAGCGTGATGCAGAAGCGCGGGACGAATCCGTCGCCAAAGCGGACGAACTTTCACCAGAAGACCTGAATCCCTCAGAACCGCCACCTCAAGAAGAACTCTTCTCCAACCTCTTCGCTTTCTACAAATCACAACTCAGCCTCGCTGCCCCGTCTAACCCTTTCTCCCCGCACCACGACATCAACTTCAGCTCACCCTCCTCTTTCTCTCGCATCATGAACCTCTACTCCTCCACCAGCTCCAAGAAACAAAAAAAGGATAAACCAGCTCCCATGCGCGAAGCCTGCTCCATCACGGAAGGCCTCGTCCCTTACAATCCTTCTCTTGACGCCGCCGCCGTTGAAGCCCTCAAAACACACGGCTGGTCACACACGCTCTCTCCCACCCAAAAACTCCACCAAACCAGTCCCAACACCCGCTTCATCAACGAACTCCGTCCCATCCCCACTCTTCTCCGCACAAAACGCGGTAAACGATGCCGCACATGCCGCCACATCCTCTCGAAACCCGAATCCAAAATCACATCGACCCGCTACAAGATAAAGCTGCTAGGACTAAACCACATCCCGCGCCTCTCCGTCCGCGCCCTCTCTTCCCCCATCCCCCTCCCCACCATGGCCGCCTCCACAGGCTCGCAAGGCTTTGACTACGCCCGCCTCTCCCCAGGCCTACCCACCCACTTCCTCCTTACACTCTCCAACCCGCTCTTCGACCCCATCCGTATCACGCTAGCTACCCCCTCCACAACCGCTGGCAAAGTCCAATCTAGAGTCACAATCATGTGTCCGCAGTTCGAAGTCGGTGCCAACACAGACGTATGGGACGACGCGCTAAGCTCTGGCCTCACCAAACGCGGCGCCACCGCATCCACCGACCCAGGGAGCGGCACGCCGCAGGTCGAAGCTGGCAAAATCTGGGACCGCGGCCGCAACTGGACCTCGGTGATCCTGGAAGTCGTGCCAGGCTTCTTGAAGCCGATTCCGGGGTTCGACTTTGGGCTCGGAGGCGAGCTGGCGAAAAAAGTGGATGATGAACATGAGTTGGATGAGGATGACGATGTCTTGGAAATTCCGGTGTTCGTTCGTATCGAGTACGAGAGCGAGGTTGCGGCTGAGGACCGCGCTGCTGCTGGCGCGGAGCATGGACGCGCGGGCGCGGCAGGTGGAAAGGAGAAGAGGGAGGAGGCATTTTGGTGTGTGCTTGGTGTTGGGAGGATTGTTGGTGGGCCGTGAGCTAGGACCAGGTGGTTGTTCCTGGGCTGTAGATGGAATGGGAGTCAAGGCAGGATGCTCTGCATCTAGCAAGAGAAGCAGCAGCGCAAATTGAGCCCTACGGCTGGCTTTGTCTGGGTAGGGAGCATTGGCATGTGCTTTGGTAGCTTCATCTGTGGTGTTTTGATTCCTAGAGATGCAGAAGAAATGACAGCCATAGTTCCACTCGGATGATGTCTAGCCCATTGTCCATTGGAACTGGCCTCATCCACTAGATGAACAAACTGGCGAGCGGAGAATGCGTAGGTAGTAAGAGCGCGACATGAAGAGCGTTGATGATACCAATCTGCACGTCCTGTAGCATCTATATATATATCGTAAAAGGCATGCCAGCGCCAAATGCATTAATGGTGCACTAGATCAAAGTGACGAATACTGGATACCGGTTACCATCTGCATTTCAAAGCCAAGATATTGGGCACGTATTTCATTCCCATGGACTCAGACAAATCATTAGGCTCTGCGCAAATGGGCTTCCCTCGTATTTTTAGCCCATTCACTGAGCGAGACCCCAGACCCCGTCTTCTACCTAAATTACAATTCGAGCTGCAAGGGGGAAGACTCGTAGCTTTGTGTATGCCGCCGAATCTTGTTTGAAGCCATCTAAGCGCGTGTTAGGGTGCTAAAACCAATTTTCTCGATTTAGAACCAGAACCAAGACTCTTATCTAGACAAGGGAAAGGAAGACCTGTGCTCCTTTCACAATACTTATTCTCATCCAGTCCAGAAGACGTCATAAGGTGCCGGTGATCCTTTTGGTTCGGATTCAAAGGCGGCAAGAAAAATCTTGGTCCTGCAATTCGCCCAGCGGCTGGATGTAGCTTTTTTGGGGAGAAAAACGGGGGTCTCATAACAGCTGTGTGTGTCTGTCTTTCTGTGACAAAGACTCGTATTTCGGCATCTGCTCCAATTGACGCTCGTTCCGAAGCATATTTAAACCCTGTTCGGGCTGCCGTTTGGCTGCAATTCAGCCCATGCTCTTCGCAGCATGCGCGATGGTGCTGTATGTTGATTCGCTGGAATACGAGTAAAGCCAGTGATTTGTCTCAGTAAATTCGTCGTCCATTCCAAGCCGAGGCCCATCAGGATGTTTATCTAGAGAGGAAGGATTCGTGCTCTGTATACGCATTCTAATCTCACCGAAGCCATTCGGAAAGTCGAATCATAGAGACCGTTTGCGCGGCGTGGCGGGGTGGGTCGGATTTCCACGCCCCCACTAGCGGTACGGGAGGTCTGTGTGTCCAGCTTGATGGGATACTTGGCGGCGAATACTTGCAACCATGTGTCAAACTTTGACTTTGAGGATAGTATATTGAACCAGAGACGGGAGTAGCACTGATGGCCGTGCTCGGAGAAGGAAGCCAAGGCGAGGGCAGGATATCACATATACTCGTAACGAAGATATCAATACAATTGAATCGCACGGTCTATATATACTCCTTTACCAAAAAAAAAAAAAGAAAGAAAGAAAAAAAATACAAATAATCAGACAACAACCCACGCCGTTCTCGCAAAAGGCAAAAGACCAAAAGAGTTCCACAGATTTCCCATTACAGCCCCAGCTTTATCGACAGGAGAGATGGGGGACCGACCATACACCTTAAGAACCCCGATCCCGTATTCCTTGACCATAGACCGAGAGACCCCGTGGAAAGAACCACCCACGACCCTGAGAAAAATTCGGGGGTATCAGAGAGGCAAAGGAAATTAGGGTACATTTGGTTTACAAAAAGGCCGTTTGTGCGCACTATTTTGGAAATGAGTCTTTCGTTACTGAGAATGGAAGAAATATCAACAGGAGTATAACAGGGATGCCAAAAGGTTGTAGCCTCATCAGTGGCATACAAGTAGATGCTAGAAAGGGAAGGAACGTGTAACAGTCTGACGAATCACAACCCACAACGAGATATGTGCATGGAAGGAAAATTTATCATGTCGTGAAAAGGTGATGATTGGGCCTATTTTGGCTATGAAGTGAGATCTAGGTACCTGGTGAGAGGTGGTAAAAAGAGTAAGGAAGGCTCGCTCTCTGCCCATGATGCTCCTACGCAATCTAAATGCGAAAACACAAAACAGAAATATCAGAGTAATTAAAACAGGAATGGATAAATTACCTCCGATATGAGAAGATGAGGTATGACGTGATCATCGTGTAAATGATGTTTGAGGCCAGTGGGATTTGGTCTTGTGAACTGCTTTCTTTATGTTCCAGTCGTCATTCATCTCCGACAATGATTCGCTGATTGACAAGAGGCCGTTTCCCTGCCTTGGCCGCTCGTACATCAAACGCAGGATAAAGTAGGCCAGGGTTCCGCATCCAATTACTTCCCCATGAGCATGTCTGCACCGTCGACACCCCACCCGAAATCGAGTATCAGAGCTCTCCCATCCTGGCTTGTTGCCACCACCCGTCGGTAATCACTCTTTGCACTCAGGATCCAGCTAGTAGTCCAGTTCTCGTAGGTCCCGAAAGTCTCACCAGTATCGTAATGGCTAACCCGGATGCTCTGATCGTAGCTTCCGCTAATAACGCGGCCATTGTGAGCATCCAGAAATAGAGAGCGCACGAGGCCGCCGTGGCGTGTCGAAGTGTGCAGTAGCTTGCCGGTAGTTGCATCGAACTTGTAAATTACGTGGTCATTCCCGCCTGCTAGAACATATTTTGCGTCGTCGGAGAACTCCACAGCGGCGAGGCCACGATCCTGAGAAGGGAATTCCTTGATACAGAGACCAGAGTCGAGATTCCAAAGTTTAGCAACACCATCGCCGGAGGCAGAGACGAGTAGGTTGCCGCGGAGCTGAACAGCATTGACGGGTCCGCGGTGTCCGGTTAGCTCCCTGAGGTGATTACCCGTTGCGCGGTCCCAGACATTGATGGTGGCGTCTTTGGAGCATGAAATTATATATTTGTCGTCAAGACACACATCTAGAACACCAGCAGAGTGCCGGCGGAGACGATACTTTGGGATATACTCGTCCTGCGTGATATCCCAAACGATGCAAGTATGGTCGGACGAGCCTGTGACCATGATTTTGGAGTCGAATTGAAGGCAGAGGATGCTGGCCTCATGATAGTCGGTAGGCACGTGATAGATGGAGCGGCCCTCTTCGGTTCCATTCAGGGTTTGGTGGTTGACCACCATGTTTTTGTGGACATCGAGCGGTAATTGTGTGGGCGGGGTAGGTAGGTTGTTTGGACCACCGATGACGCTGAGACATTTGAAGGTACGCATGTCCCAAACACGGATGGTGCGGTCGCGGGAGCCCGTAATGATTTTGTTTCTAATTGGAAAAAATGAGCTTAGTATGACAGCGAAGCAGACGAAGTTTAAAGGGAAACAAGACTCACTCATCAAATTGGCAACAGTAGACAGAGTCTGTGTGCCCATTGAGGTAAATTGCCATAGGAGTACCTGCTCTCCATCGACGATTGATTGTAGTTCGTACTTGATACATTTTTTTCCAATCTTGACCTGGAAGCAGCTTGCTACCATTAAGCTTCCCAATTCCAGCTCCGCCCATCATTATCGGTGTCGGGGACACATGCACCTCCTGCTCGAATTTTCGGAGGAAAACCACACGCCAGACATGTGAACTGGATGCGGCGGCTTGCCAGGCTTTAGAGAGCCTTTCAGTTTTAGTTAGAGCTTCGGCGTCCAGGTTGGAGAGGATCATGCTGGAGAGTTCGGCAGGGAGAAATTGAACGGGATCTATGCTGGTTAGCTATGAAATCAATGCTGGAAAACGCGTATGCAACACACCGATTCTTTTCTCCTGGGCATTGGTTTCAATTGGCGATGAACAAGTCATACCAACACCACTCTCGTTATCCTTGGTCACATCATCCGCACAAGTGTTCCCGATACCATCGGCTAAAAATCTGGCGGTCATCTCGGCATCGCGTTTTGCTTGCGTCACTCGCTCGTTCTGTGCAGCTGCAGCGGCTCTTGCTGCCGAGCCTCTTGAAGAGTCTGTTGGTATCATGGGTGGACTGGCGTAATTGGTAGGTATCGGAGGTGGAAGGGGATTGAATCGAGCGACATCGCCAGCTGGCCCAGAAGCGGCAGACCTACGCCCTCCTCCCCTTATGCTGCCGATCCGCCGGAATACCGAGTTTCTCATATGCGACTGCGGCTGTAATGTAGATTGTGGGATAATTTCGAAGGCTTCGGGGATGTTGGAGTCGTGACTGCTCTTTCGCATTTTGCTAGGTCCTGCATCAGAAAAGGCAGGACGCTTCGATGACGACGACGAGGAAAAGCGCCGACACAGCTGCTTGAGGCTGGTCACAGTATGTTCGAGCGGGTGTTGGTGGTGATAATTCACCATCATCGCCTCCTCCTTCACACTCTCCAGAGGACCTGCGTCTCTCACATCTTGGGCATGTTGTGGCTGAAAATTCTGTGAAGCTCTTCGCTTCATGCTCGACGATCCTATATCCTGCGGTCCTGGCCCGTCGACTGCAGAAGAAGTCTTGGGTCTATGAGTGAGAGGTGACTTTGTACGATGCATCATGGTCACGCTGGGGGTCAATTGATGGCTGCTGACGGCCAGCGGCACAGAGTTCGTTTCGCCAAGCTTGGAATCGGCGAACTGTGAAGGATCCGGTGAGTGGAGATGGTGCGTCGGCCAGTCCGACTGTTTGCGTGGTCAGAATTGGCTGTTGAAGGCGAGTTGGAGGCAAAATGCGAAAAGCGAAACAACACAAGTCAACGAATTAAAAGGAGTGCAGTACCGAATGAACGAGAGGCGTGAATACTGATAGAGAACAGAGTGATAGCGAAAGTGAATATTTGAAAAGAGGTTCGGATAGTGAGCGGGGAAAAGAGGAGGGAATCAGGACTTAGTTGAAGTAGGCCGATGTGTTTTTCATGGAAAGCGGTGATGCAGAACTCACAGGACTCGCAGAACCTCTCCCAACCACGGGAGCAGCACTAAAAAAACTTGGCCGATCTCTGGCTGGGCCAAGCATTTTACAGGTTGCATGAGACGAACCAGAGACGAGCCAGTAGCCAGGGATGCAGCAAAATTGACCCCAGCCCTGAATTGCAGGACCGAAGCACCAGCACGCCACCCCCGAAGAGCAGCCCATGAGCAGCCCTGGAACGAGCACCCAAGACACCCCAAGTCGGCCCAGCAACAGCGCGCTCTGGGCTCTCTGCCTTTCAGCCACACTCTGCCACTCTCACCACCACTTAACAACAAAGGAACGTGTGATATTCCGTCCTACGAGAAGATTCGCTCGCCATCTCCCTATGTCGCGCTGTTCGACGTTACTCTCTGCATTTACCTCTGGACCCCCTCACCCCGTCCTCCTACTGGCTGCCGTACCCTTCAGCCCCAACACGGCCATCCCGAACTATTCTCAGATTCCGGCTCACCTGCATCGAAGCGGTCAGCCTTGGTCACCCACATTCTCGAAGACTCGATGACGCTTCTTCGCCGCTTCCCAGCAATCCCGGCGGCTTACCGCGTCTTATTCCTGTACATTGAACCCTTCTTGACCATTGTGGGTGCTTTCTTTGCCCACTTTCGTCAACACGCCTATCTTGATTTGACCAATGCACCGTCAGCTCCCAATCAATCCACCAAGATTCCGTTGGGAACTACGGTAGTGCTTTCGCAGCTGGCCAACCTGTACCTCCTCTTTGCCATCAATGAAGCCCTGGTTCTGCGCAGTACTCGTGACTTACGTGTCTGGAACACTCTCCTCTCTGGCCTCCTCCTGGCAGACTTTGGTCATCTGTACAGTCTTGCACCACTGGGCCTGGATATATACTGGAAAATATGGACCTGGAACGCCATGGACTGGGGTAACGTTGGATTCGTGTACCTGGGAGCCGCATCGAGGATTTTGTTTCTTTGTGGCTTTGGGTTGAACCGTTATGGACGTAATGGTGCTGTCGACACTTCGTCAGCTAACAAAATATTGAGAACAAAGAAATTTTCTGTGATGTGGTCCGTGTTCAATCTATGGTTATCAACTTCGTCCCACTGACCACACTGCACCACACCTGATATTGCTTCCCCGCTCATAGCCTCCTTTTTTTTTTTATTAAAAAAAAAAAAGAAAAAAAAAATAATTCGGTACTCAGAGGACATGGGTCTCAAGAAGGCTGTCTTATGATTGGTCCTTGAGCGAAAGATGGCCTGTCAATCTATACAATTTACTGCTCGGGAGGCCAGCACACTCTGCGGTATAATTGTCATACCTGTTCCCTCGAAGCTCCTTGGATTTTCATTTGTCCATTCGGGCATCGTGAACGTAGACCGCCAGACCAGCAATGTGATACCGCATCTAACGGTCTTGGATTGAACTCACATGCAGCAGCGCTCTTCAATCTTGTTTAGCCCCCAAAAAAAATTTTGTACTCGATATACAATTTCATTTGCATGGACCGCAGAGAATACGAATACCTTCATGCCGACAGTGGTAGTAGTCCGGATGTTTCTATCATGCGCTTGAATTTAAGTCTTGAAAATGTCACCATCACGAACCGAAACCTAATCAATCCATGCAGATGAACAGCCAAGATTATACGAAGAGGGGAGATGGCGTCACCTAGTCTCTGCAGCCACAATTTACCTATCATGAAGCCCTCGCAAGGATCTTAGCTTTAAAGTTACTCTATGCACGAATCTTAGCCCTTCATACAGTGTAAAGACGATTCTCCACCTCTATCCTGACTTGTCCTAACGTCAGCTCCAAAACCCGGGACTTCGGCCTCCGTTTATGTCATAGCGGAACATTTATTATCCCGCGGAAACTTTCAAGTTCCAACTATCCTGTTGTCATCGAAGCGTATTTCTTTGGACGTCGAAAGGTAGACCAACAAGTTAACCAACGCCCGAAGGTATTTCGAACGTATCTACACAAGCGCCTTTCTTTCCTGTGTATCCTCTTGTCTGTTATCTGTTATCTGTTATCGTCATGATCCAGAGGTCTACGGCAACCTCCCAACCGTTTTATTATATAGCTACTCACACAGGACAGCTCGCACATACAATCCGTATCAGCACGTGTAGGATCAGAACACTATCGTGGCAAGTCGATCGGTCACTCTATAAGTCTTCTCTTTTAGCATTAGAGGCTGGACAAGTTTTTTTCCGTCCAGCAACGTTCTTCCCTAGTCTTTTGACCTATCTCACCCTACATTTTCGGCCATACAGGGCTGCGTATTATCGAGCGCAATACGTCCACCATCATTTTGTCGTCTCCGCACGAGAATCCCCGTCTAATTTCTTAAATATTTTGAAAACATTTAGATGTATACCCAAAGCCCCAACACCATCAGAATGATACATAGTTCCCCGACTAGCTTTCCAGTTCTCCAAAACCGACACAAAACCAACACTATCTCCATCAGAACGCCCACCGCCACACTCAATATATTCAGGCTTAATAAAATAACGTTCCGGTCCAGCCTCGAAGGGTTATGGCCAATATAAAGACGCTAGCGCGCATTCCATCCAGGAACAAGTGTTCATGCTGGTGACAGAACACTACGCTCTGAAGACAACCACGACGCCCTTCCATCGTCCCCAGGAGCCCTTTTCTTCCCACAGATGTTTCTCTCGGCCTTCCTGACATACAACGCCAACAGCCTATCCGACCATTCAACTCGCCTTCAAATTCTCTCCATGACCCAAGTATCCCTTTTGCTCTCGTATCCACAATCCTAAAAACCCCGCTTCGCACCACAAACAAACCCAATTATCCGAGGCACCAATGGAAGTGATTGTGACGTAAGCGTCTTGCTATATCGAGGCCACCTTTCACCGATGCGACTTTCTAGGCCCTCGCGTTTCAGGTTCGTCGGGCAGCGACTCTCTGTCCTGCTTGAGGCTTTTATACCTTGTTGATGGATATTGGAGTCGATAGGTTCAGCCTTTGCGCTAGGAAACGGTCTATTGGCGGCTCTTTGTTGGTATCGTTGGCATGGAGGCGTGGATGCTAGAGGCGAGGTAAGGCTGATGGTGGGCAAGCATCGGATGAGTTACGAAACGGATGCGGAGAGGGTTGCGGAGGCCTAGGGAGGATAGGGCGGTGCGTAGTGACAGGGCGTGCTGCGTTTCCCTGGCTGTGGTTGTGATTAACAGATCTGTGTATCCGGATTCCAGCAAGAGCAATCGTTAGATTCCGTCAATGTCACGCTCCATCAACTCCTTTTTCACAAACCTTCTTTGCTCTGAGAATTTCGCTACCGTGACTAGCACAAGCTCACTGCCCTCTACTATTCGAAAACTAGCCTCTTCTTCTTCTTCCATCTTCCACTGAATCCAGAGCGCAACAATCCTGTATGGTACACGTCGTATATCATCCTCAAACCATGTCAGCTCCGATCCGCAGACTTCTCACCTATCTCTCCCAACCCGTCTTTCAATATCTCAAACCAAGAACAACGTATCCACCCTTGGCTTTTCCTCTGTCCAAAACTAGCAAGCCACACCAGTACAAGAGTTGCATCCGCTATGGCCGGTGCAAAGTCCTGCGATCGGCCAACTCGGCTTTGGGCGCAGGTATCGCAGCTGCGGTTACGGACGACGAGACGCCAAAGAGGGAGATAACGATTGCGAAGCACATTTTGGAGCTAGTGGTTCCTATCTCCGAAGAGCTAGCGGGCATGCATGTAATGGGAACGGTGTGAGGGTCACAGTTGTGGGCATATGAAAGACGATAACTGTAGCTGGAATATTCTTGCGTTGTCGGATGAAGCTCCCTCGTGTCAAAGAGAGAGATGGAGAATTCAACCTTGTATACCCCAAGTCACTCATGAGAGAACGCCGACTCCGTACTCTACTTCTCCATTTCATCACTTCCACGTCCTCTGCCTATTTTCAACCCGTGTTTTTCGAAAATCGTTGATCTTGATGATCTATCTGCCGGTACATCTCATCCTCCCAACCTTCTGTAATGGGTTTGGAAGAGGGCCCGCCCCGCACACCATCCCGCGCTTCTAGGTTAGATACGTTTAAGCATGCCTGCCATATGATCCTTTGGGGGTGCTAAGGGTCCTTTTAGCTTCGTCCAGAGTCCGATGTCCAGTTATGACGAAGGCTTTTTGGGTTTAATAGAGGGAAGTCTTTGGCTTTTTAAAAGATGTGTTATGAAATGTTCTCTTGGTTGGCGGAGGGTAAAGTGGGCTGCGTTATTTTTAGGAAGAAACAGTTGTGGTGGGTATTTAGTGTATTTAGTAGTGGAAGCGTATTGTTCGTTGGCTTTGGGGGATATGGTTGTGGGTTATATGGAAAGGCGAAGTGATCTATTGAGAAAGCGCTTATTAAATACTCATAAAAACTTCCCCAAACCTTTGCCATTCTCCAAACCTTTACCATTCTCCAAACCTTTACCATTCTCCAAACCTTTACCATTCTCTAAACCTTTGCCATTCTCCAAACCTTTGCCATTCTCTAAACCTTTGCAATTCTCCAAACCTTTGCCATTCTCCAAACCTTTGCCATTGAATAGAGATATTGCATTAAATTAAACCATTTCTGTAACGTAGAGTCTTATCACATTAGAAATGACCAAAATATGAACTACTAATGAGAAGGGGAAAGCAAATTCTCCGAAGCAAAACAAGCGGGATATTCGTGTCAAACATTAGTCGAAACTCTAAAAAAGAGATAAAAGGAGCAAAAACCCCATAGCCATATCCACCAGACGCGAAAAAGAAAAACTATCAGAAAATGCCACGAGACATTGTCGCAAATGCGGTCATTGAGGCCTGGTTTTGGAGGATTGTACTGCACAGCATAGCATTCGCAGCGCCCTGCATGCTCGCATACTCGTTCTGCTGCAGGCGCATCTGCAATGCATATTCTGCCACCCGCCGTTGCTGCTGCAGAGACATTTGTTGGTACATTGCCATCTGCTGTTGTTGTGCCAACAACTGTTGCTGTAGTGCCGTCAGCTGGGGTTGTCGTGGTACTACCCGTGTTATCTGTGGCTCTATCTGCGTGTCCCCTTCGCGGCCGAAGAAAAACAGAAGCAGGCTTGGCAAGACATTCGTATGAAGCAATAGTCAGAACCTGACAAAAGAAAAAAAACGGAGAAATAAAGCAGCAAAAAGCCCCCCTTAGCCATGTCTAGCAGAAACGAGAAGAAATGGAAATTCCATCAAAAAATGCCCCAAGACTGTATCGCAAATGCATTTGCCGAGGTCTGACTTTGAAGGACTGTACTGTACAGCAAAGAATTCGCAGCGTTCTGCATGCTCGCATACTCGGCCTGCTGCAGGCGCATCTGGATTGCAAATTCGGCTGCCCGCTGTTGCTGCAGCAGAGACATTTGTTGGTACATTGCCATCTGTTGCTGCTGTGCCAACAAGTGTTGCTGTTGTTCATTCAGCTGCGGAGATGTCGTCCGTGGATGTCTTTGCGAGTCCGTATTCGTGAGTGCTCGGAGTCTGTTTGCGGCTGAGACCTTTGATGTTCCCGAAGTGTCGAGCTGGTCCTTAGCAACTTCCACAGCTTTCTTTGCATCCTCTACAGCTTTCTGCGCCGCTCGCGAATATGGTCCCGGTCGTCTTTGTCTTGCTTCCTCCTTGTGTTTGTCGATGATCTTTGTTCGCGAGACGTTCCATGCCTCTGACACTCTGATTATGTTGTCGATGGTACCTTGCTGGACCTTGGGGAGGCATTCATTCGGGATGGTGGTGTAAGTGAATGGTTTGTCGAGTTTCTGGTTCTTTAGGGGTTGTTCGGCCTCCGCAAGGAGTTTGTTCAAAGACTTGAGTGTCGCCTCCGGGGCAACAAGGAGTTGGTAGCACACCCAATACATGAAACCTAGGCGCGTGAGCAGAGGGATTCGGCTGCCGTCTTCCTCCAGCTGCATCGTGTACTCCAAATTTTGTCCGGTGTAGTAGCATATTGCCAGCTCACGGAGAGCTTTGGGAGGCAGCTCCTCGGCGCCAGCGTCCAAGGCTTCGAGGGAGAATTCATTGCGGATACGATTGAACACTTGGGGTGTGACCCCGGTCTCATCTTCGTTGTGTTTGTAGAAATAGCGACCGTAAGGTCGAGCATCCTGTCCGAAGGATTGAAAGGCTCGTCAATAAGGGTGCCCCAGTAGATCGCGGCTGGGCTTTGGAACAGCCCATTCATGTAGGACGTGAATGAGGACCACGCCATGATGATGCTTTTGACAAGAAAAGGTGAGAATGGGAGGATGATTTATGATTGTTCTATGTTCTCGAGGGAATGCCTCTGCTGCTGGCCTTGGAACTTCAGCGCGGCCAGGGGTTGTTCATCTGGAATGGTGGCTGTCCGAGCTTTTTCGGCTGAACTGGATAGTCATTTGTGGCGCGGCATAGCCGCTGGATGTGGCTTGATCCAATTGTCCACATGGTCTGTGCGAGTCATGATTCTCTAGAGACTACACAGGGGGTGCAGGATTTCTTGTCGGTCAATGCGCACTGGGCTGAGGCGACAAGGCAGAAGTAAGGAAATTTTACCAAGTTGATACGATTGCTAAGATCGGGGCGTGAGACAACAAAATGTCTATAGGTTATAAGAGGACTATTGAGTGTGATGAGATATTATTCAAATCGACTTTGTGGTAGATACGGAGGCGTATCTGGTATTTTGAGCCTCGGCGCCTTGCGCATTGACCGAAAAGAAATACTGCAACCCCTGTGCTAGCTAACCAATCATGAATGCCTACTAACTACCTCCACGTTTACAAAAGTCTGTTGTGCACGGACCACCGACAACCAATAAATACTCAACATTGGAGTTGCATATCTTCTTAATTAATGCTATCTTTGTATCTATTGCAGTATGGTGAATCAGCTTGCTTTGATCTTGTAGCCAGGCCTTTAAAATAACCAATTGCCATCCTTTCATGGACTTTAAGCTCAAAAGTGTGAGACTGCTGCCAAACCCTGCGCATCTCATCATCCGCATTTTTTTATATAACAGCCGTAGCACTTGTTATACTCATCCGAAGTCTCTGAAGCTCTTTCTTTTAATTCTTATGAAGATGCTCAATAGGTTGGAGGTCAGGTGAATTGGTTGGTGTATCAAGAAACTTGATATCTAACTCATAGTTCTGATCTGCCGACCGACGCCTTGCCTTATGATGCACACCAACATTATCTTCAACTATGAAGATCTCCTTACCTAGATTGAGGTAGCGTAATGGTGTATAGTAAGGAGAGAGAGTCTATTCGTATACATTGAATGTATACCAGACGATATCCAGACCTCCTTTTTTAGCCTCTCTGTCAAGCTTCTTATATTTAAATACACGCTCAATTGTGAACCTTTTCTTTCGCCCAATCTTTTGCCCAAGGGGGGAGACTCGCATTCTAAGATGAGATCTCCGCATTTTGATTTGCCAGCAATTGATATTGTGGTGTGCCAGGCTTCAATTTGCCAGCAATTGATATTGTGGTGTGCCAGGCTTCAATGCCTCCCTCCTATTATGATCCACCCTCCCACGTAATAGCGTATTCTGATGCGCCAGCCTTTAAAGTAATGCCTTTGATTCCCCTTGCTCTTCACGGTCCCAGATTAGGTAAGGCCTTACAACGCGTGTATCGTTGCTGGCGGCATCCCATTGCATCTTTGAAAAGTGTGAATCTGATGCCTCATCCGCATACACCACATCACCCCGTGGAACTGACACATGCGTATGCCCAGCTCCTCCAAACTCAAGAGGCGTCTCATCGCAACTAATGAGGATTGTATTGGCAGGATCCAGACTTAGGATAAGCTCAATATAGCGTTTGCGGTTGTCAAGGTTGAGTTTCGCCAATGCCAGCTTTTCGAGCGCACGTTTGCGCGTAATAGGGCGGGAATCAATCTGCGGCAGAATTGTATCCTTGTGTGGTATTGAAGACTTGCTTTGCATCAAGCTCTCCTAGAGGTTTGCGCGTTGTTGTTGTATAATCTGTTCTGACGCGTTCAAATGCGCTGTTGGCTGCATCCACCTGCTTTTGAAATTGATATCTCCCACGCACAGCTTCTTTAATACGGACAGAAGCTTCGCTCCCTGGCTCTACACGTCTACGGCGACCAGATCGAGGTAATGGCTGTGCATGTGCAAGAAGTGCACTTATATTGGTGGAGTTGGCGCGTTTTTGAGTGCGCTGGCAAAACATTTGTGCACCGGCCACAGCTCAGGCAGTAACAGGAGCAGCTCAGTTCCCTGAACGGGAAGGGTAAGTGTTTGTGTGTAATTTGGGATGTGGTAATTGTTGTTACTTTATTTGAACATGAAAATGCGCAGTATTTCGATAGACCACGTGCCTGGATCGAAATACAGAATAGATAGATCGCGAGAGAGCTGTTGAGGCGAGCTAGGCCAGGGAGCCGTCCCCAAATCGAAGGTTCAAAATTTGGAATAAAGGCACGAGAGAACTTTACATACCTCTTTCGGACCGCCGGGACTTTAATATTTGGGCATTAGCTAGTGGTAGAGGGCATGACTCCATTCAGATATTTAGAGCTCATGCCTTCGTTCTCTGTGCCAACCCGCCAAGCGTGCCGCTTTTCTCTTCTGGCCAGCCTTGGCTTTCACTTGGTTTGGTCGGGTTAGCTGCATCGGAGGAGAATTTGCACGACGCACTTCTCTTTCACGAGTTGTATCGTCTTGCTCCATTATACTTACTGGCGGTCCATCATTACCCTCCGTGGGATCCTCCGCGGCGTCGTCGAAAAGATTCCGCCAGGTACCATCTAGCACCATTGGATCATTGCCACAAAGTCCGATTCGATAAAGTATTTTGCACTGCATTGATGCCAAGTTTTCTCCTCTCTAAGAAGTCAAACATTAGTTTCGGGTATATTTTGAATTTCCCATCATCGCTGGGCATGTCGCTTCTGATCATACACCCCCCACTTCATTTGATCCCAGATCGGCGCTTTCCACGGCACGCAGATGTACTTTTGGTCGTAATTCTCAAGCTCCGGCGAGAGTCGCGGCACGAATTTGCCCTCGTTGTCTCATTTCTGCGGAAATGCAATTGGCTAGTAGCACCTGCAGAACTGGCTACAGAACGCGACACAGGCAAGTCATTGCAAGTTACCGATATTGCATGCTGCCTCGTGGTCGATGAGCCATTCTTCAAAACTTCTGCACCCCACTCTCAGTCAATGTAGCAGCCTCCTCGGGTACGGAAGCAGGCCACAGCGTGCCGTCCTAGACGATGAATCCAGCTGTCCTACTTGAGCTGCTTCAAAAGGGCATCAATCGAAGGAAGCCTGGTTTGGCTATGCTTCCAGCGTTCAAAATGCGTCCGAGCCGTTGCTTATTCGATTGAGTACTCGTCAGTAACAAGTCCGGAGATGGTGTCTATCTTTAATGGAAGGTGCCAAGACATGAAGCGGCAACTTCCGTTGCCGTTACGTCTGTCCAAAGTAGTAGCCGAGGGCTGGCTTGGGCACCGAATACATGTCCCGGAAAAAATGCTGGCTGGTCAGACTGTCGGAGGCATGCTGGCGCGTCCTTTATACTGATCTACAGCGTCCTGAACACTCCAGTAGAATTCACGACAACTCAGAGAGCCAAAATGAAGATGTGGAGAAAAGAGGGTCGTGGTTTGTGGAGAGAATGCCGAGGGAGCGGTTTCGGGTTTCTCAGAGATAGCCGTATAGTTCTTCGTCTGCAATAATAGAAGCTAGCATATTAAGCGCTATTATCTCACCGCCTCTGCACGGCGTAGTTGATGGCGTTAAGGCAAGTTCTGCGAACGTCGTAATGGAAAAGTTTGTTGTTCGGCCCTGACAATGCAGATTATTAATTCCCGGACCCGTTTCGTTGGGTTGCGTTGTAGCTAGGGTCCTGGGATGGACGCTCTTGTTCAAAGTGTAGGGATAGCTCCCCAGGATCCGGCCAAGTATTTAGAGCGGGTATGGGCAGAGGAATTGGACCAATCTTTTCTCCAGTCTAGCTTAAGGTTAGCAGCCATTTCCCTTTATAGGCTTTGTAGCTTTGAAACCCTCGTTAGGGTTCGGTTACGTTCACAGGCTGCTCGGATATCGACTGTTCAATTTTCACTTGTGTGATAGACGTAGTTGGTTTGCCATTATTTTTCTTCACCAAATCGTCCAGGTTGTTGAGAGTTCTGCTCATTTTTACCACAATCTTGACACCCGCCTCTTTAGCCAACTCCATAGCCTTGTTGTATCTTTCCCCTCAGGAATCAGCGGTGCTCCAAGGAAGCACTGCCACTTCGGCAACCGAGACGTTGGTATACACGCTGACCGGAATGTTAGCAACATCCGGATGGGTCACATAGATTGGGGTGGGGTGATCAAGTGTATGTGAAGATTACGCTGTTTGGGTCATCTTTCTTGTGTTTGGATGAAGCCCCACCCTTGCGTTCTCGTCGAGTTCATAGGGATATTGAAGCATGCAACTCGATATATCATTCTTTGGTTCGTAATCGACGATGCAAAGCGCGAATACCGCTTCGTCATCATCCGCAGTAAATGGCTGTGCTGGATCCATATAATCCGTCGGTATAACCCAGTTGGAGGCCTGGCGAGATATCAACGCCAAGAGGCCGCGTATACTCCTTTCTCATGCGCGATTTCGGTCTAGAGATGGAGGATAATGCGTGAAATAAAGGTCAGTCTATCCGTCATTATTCGAAGACGTTTTATAGCATCGATACGAGCTTCTCGTCGTGTGAGAGTGTGAGGATGCAACGATTAAAGCGTTGATTACTCTTCTCTTCGGGCAATTGGAGTGAGGGCGATTGGTAGGTCTCAGAGCATCAAACACTCGTCTTACCTGCATGACGATATTATCCAGGCCGACGCTTCGGCAGTACGCGTCATATCCTGCTGTTGAGGATTAAGGCTTGCCATTCTGTTGTCAGGCGTCTGTAGCGGCTTTCTTTGATCGACTTGGGCCTTGCAGATCTGACGGTTCCCCGAAGCGGCCCTCCACACCATGTTCCCTGGTCCCGAAGGCGCTGAAGCTCAATATCCGCCAATCATGACTCATTGTATTTTTGCTCTCGTCTTTCTCGTCTTTCTCTTTGTTGGCTCAGCCACCACAATCTGAGAATACCAAGCGACGCCATCGCCAATTTTTGATAAGTTTCTCTATTGCCATAGGTGCTGGTCCTCTTCCAAGCCTTGGTCTCTCCCAGCCGCGTGGCCATCGCAATTGGCCTTTTTTATTCTCTGCCCAGCCTTCACTCATCCAGGGCTCTACCTAACATGGTCAGCCACGGCTCCCCGCCCGTGCTCGCTCCGGCTTATAGGGGCTGAAAGCAAAAGCTGCATGGCTTCACCATGACTGCAAAGACCGGCACCTTGTCGTGGGAACAAGCATAATCTAAACTCGGAGCCGTCTTCGCCGTGTCGTGATCTGCTGCCGCTCTGTGCGTTTCATACATAACTATCTCCTTCGCTACACCTTGCGGGGTTGCTGCCAGCTTCTTCTACACTCGTATAATATCTGTCATTTGTCTTACCTTGGCAAGCCTCAACACCAACTTCATTGCTCAGCCTCCTTTCCTTCTCGACATATGATTTCCTCTGTAGGCTCTTGATCGCAACCGAACCTTCGTTGATATCGAATCTT
Organism: Lepidopterella palustris CBS 459.81; assembly: GCA_001692735.1. Lineage (NCBI taxonomy): Eukaryota > Fungi > Ascomycota > Dothideomycetes > Mytilinidiales > Argynnaceae > Lepidopterella > Lepidopterella palustris. Next base: position 57,362 of record KV744947.1, read on the forward strand.
TTCTGCTACAAGAATCATGAAAAACGTGATAGTCGCGACCCTGCTAGGGCTTGGTAACACACCTTTTACCTGTCTCCCTGTCTGTTCCCAAACAATGTCCTAACACGCATTTCCCAGCATCAAGAGCCACAGCGCAAATTGCGACAGTCTGCGCAAACACTGATGTTTGCTACGGCTTGAACATTCCCTCGAACACCGCTTCATCCGGCAGTGGAGACATATTCTTCCAAATTTCAGCCCCAAGCACATACCAATGGGTAGCCCTAGGTCAGGGCAGCGGCATGACGAATGCCAATATTTTCGTCGTATACGTATCAGCAAGCGGGAACAATGTGACACTTTCTCCACGCAAGGGAACAGGACATGTCGAACCCACATATAGCAACAGCGCGCAAGTCTCGCTGCTGGATGGGTCTGGAGTTTCGAACGGAAAGATGATCGCCAATGTCAAATGTAAGGCTTCACCATGTCCTTACTTTCAACGTAGCTTACCCGCTCCCAGGCTCGAACTGCCAAAGCTGGTCAGGTGGATCCATGGACTTCAGTTCTTCCTCCGGTAATTGGATACATGCCTTTCAATCCTCCGGAGGGCCTTTGAAGAGCGACGATACCTCCGCGTCCATCAGCCAGCACGGCCAAAGTGATGCGGCAGCTTTCAGCTGGAGCTTTGCCAACGCTAAAGGCGGAAACAGTGTGAATCCATTCACTACTTCAGTAGCTTCAGGTTCAAGCAGTGGTGCTACTGTGGTCGCGACATCGGGTACGAGTAGTTGTGTGCCAAGGCCTACTACGGGCACATTTGCAGCCGCAGCCTCGACGACGACATGGCCATCAACGATTCCGAGTAATTTCGCCAATCATTTCCCGACAGAATTTCCTAGTGAGTGGCGATCCAACTGGCCTACCGCTCGACCAACCGATGGTGGTGGATATTATAGTAGGTTTCCCAGGGCCAATCCTTCAAGCTGGCCCGGCTCACCATGGTTAGAACGTGATACGATCAACTATTGCGACAGCAGCGAGAATTCTCCTAGCAATACAATCGTTCCTTTACAATCAACATCTAATAAAAGGATTACAATGATGCTCATTGCTCATGGAACCCTGGCCGCTCTCGCGTTTGTGGTCTTCTTCCCAGCGGGGGCTATCGCTATGAGACTTGGTAATTTCCCTGGACTCATTTGGTTCCACGCAGCCTTCCAAATCTTTGCGTACGTGGTCTTCATTGCAGCATTCGGGCTAGGTGTCTATATAGCGAATACTGAGGGTCTTGTGAGTACCGCCTTTTATCTGCACCTTTACCCCATGATATTGTGCTTATCAAGTCAATAGCTATCAAACTATCACCCTGTTATCGGAATTGTCCTCTTCGTGGTCATATTCTTCCAGCCAATCTTCGGCTTTCTACATCACAATCTCTTCAAGCAGTACAACGGCCGTACCTTTTGGTCGTACATTCATATCTGGCTCGGCCGAATCATTATCACTCTCGGAATCATCAACGGTGGGCTCGGTTTCATGCTGGCGAATACCCTAGGTAATGGGTCTCACTCCGGTATGATCGCGTATGCCGTCATCGCCGCTATCGTTTGGCTCATCTACGTCTTGGCTACTGTTTTGGGTGAGGGGAGAAGGAGAATGAGGAGGGATGCGGACGCCCCGCCAAAGTACAGCGAGAGTCCAGTGGAGACACCTCTTGAGTCGCTAAATCCTAGTCCTGAAAGAGGAGCACGAGACGCAGGCGTGCATGGTTATTATGGTAGAAGGAAAGCCAATCCTTGAGTTACATTTACATAGCATAAGGAGGAGTTTTGGAGCACTGGATGAGCATCTATAGATAGCTTTGGAAAGGTTGGCGGAGATTCCTATTATCGATGATTGATTGATTGATTGGATGAGAAATATGAAGTTTGCGGATTCCGATTTGGTGCAGTGAGAAACGTCTTGTTTTCCTCCTGACAATGTCAGCAGGAAGCGGGCACTCGATGAAATTATATCAAATGGCCTCAGTTCCTAGTAGCTGGTAGTTACGCGACAATCTCTCATCTGACTCAAGGGTCTTTCTTCACAGAATGTTTATTGTGATCAGCGCGTTCTGCGGCTTCGTGTCGTTGAAGTGGGACTGAGGGGCAACTCAGAAGCGAGTCGTCACTCCTTCATCCCCGACTCTGAAACATCAACAACAAAACATCCCCACGCCACACAATCCTCAACGCCCATCCATATATGACCCCATCCCTTCCTGGAACCAGTGTCCAATATTCTTCAACTCTTGCTAATCCTCGCAAATATTGCCGCGGCTCACCATGGGAGAATCAAGGTACGAAATCGCCGCCAGGCTACCGTAGCATTCCCACCAACTGTTTCATTGCATCCAACATTACGCGCGCATTGCAGATCAGATGGCTAACGTTGCGAAAATTCAGGCAGGAACTTCTCGCCTGGTTGAATAACCTCCTCCAGCTCAATGTGACCAAGGTCGAGCAATGTGGTACCGGGTATGCGATTACCTGCCTCTCTCTTCAATCCTTAGGTTGACAACACGTTCGAGCCACCGAGCTCCTCGCGTCGAGAACTCAAAAGGGTGTGAATAAGTTCGATGGTGTTTGAAGGCTAACGGAGTTACACGCAGAGCTGCGCTTTGCCAGATCTTTGATAGTATCTTCTGTAAGCACGCGACTCTTCCAAAGATATCAGACGTAAACCAACTAGATTATTTTCTCCAAGATGATGTGCCTATGGCTAGGGTCAAATTCAACGCCAACACCGAATACGCCTATTTGCAAAACTTCAAGATACTCCAAAGTGTGTTCTTCTTTCCTCCTCCTCATGCGATTAAACCTCCTTCACCATGTAAAGAGTCAACCGCTAACAAGACGATCCCACAGACATCTTCACGAAGCACGGAATTGATCGCCCCATACCGGTAGAAGCTCTCATCAAATGCAAGATGCAAGACAATCTGGAATTTCTCCAGTGGACCAAGCGATACTGGGACCAATACTTCCCCGGTCACGAGTATGACCCTCTTTCAAGGCGGAAAGGGGCCGGAGGTCTTCCTGCCACAGGCGCACCCGCACCAAAAGCTGCCACTTCTTCCTCTACCGCGCGACGAGCGCCAACCAGCAACACAGCCACGCCGAGGACTCGCACGCCGCAGGGTGGAGTTGCAAGCGCGGCGCTCAAGGAGGAGAATAATGTGTTGAAGGAGACAGTTGCGGGCCTAGAGCGAGAGCGCGACTTCTATTTCAGCAAGCTGCGAGATATCGAATTACTCATTCAGCAGTCCATGGATGCAGATCCAGAATTGGAGAAGGACGAGGGTAGTCTGCTGAAGCAGATCCAGACGATTCTGTACTCAACTGAGGTAGGATCCTGATATTCTCTTTTCTACCGCTATTACTCCAGAGGACGTAAATTGGGCGATTGGCGACGATAGCATGGGTATGCGAGAAGGAAAAAACTGCTGACATGATGTCCTAGGAGGGTTTCGAGATCCCCGCCGAGGTCGAGGGCGAGGTTGGCGAGGAAGAAACGTTCTAGAGGCTTTCGCATCTTGCGTTTCAGCGAGGTTCTCACTTGTTTAATACCATTACCTCTACCCAGGGCTCTTTTTCGGAATGACTGATGATGTATTGCATGGCTATGGGGTCGGTTCGATTTGGAGCAGACGTGTGGGGGAAGGACGAGGTTGCGATTTGCAGGGGCTTTGGGTCGCGAGGAATATATTTTCTGTTTTCGAAAAGCTGGCTCCGCCCTGCGTTTCTACTCGAGGAAGTGGAGGGGAGAGGGGATGTTAGAGTGTGCAATGCATTATGGTTCAGGATTGTTCACATGACATGCTCTTATACCACGCGCTTCTATTAAAAGGTATCAACAAAGGTACTAAGTAGGCGGTGGGACGCCTCTTCCAGATCCAGTTGTGCTCGTGGTCACATGATCATTATGTGCAACGCTTTCTGACTAAGTAGCCAATCCTTTCATCACTAACGCGACGCCACATAGAGGGTTTTTATTTGTATTCTGTCGGAAAGCCTGCAAGTACTATGAAAATACTGTGCTGAGTTTATAGGATATTTAACCTGTGCAACGGCGAGTGAGCTGTGTCTTGGTTGTGGGCAATTTTGAAAGTGTCCCACGACTTCTGCTCCCATGCCTGACAACCGTCCATCTGCAACACCCTACCTCGGAATTCCTCACAGAATCAGATTTTGGGTTTTCTGCGATCATTTACTAGCATGTTTTCACCCTTATCGTTGAAATAACTTTGCATTGTTTTTCTTTTTGCCTTGCATCAGGCTCACATCTTCGAGCAACGCTCGTCACACCTCTCAGCCGCATCCGCGACCGTCTTAGAATGGACGAACTTTCTCCGCAGGTTTGCAGTGATGAGGCTTGGCCTCAGCCTTGTCTCCTAATTCCACCTAATCACATCAACCTCGACAGAAGGCCTCTAAATCTCAACACGTGTTTTGTCTCGGAGTGATTTGAGCTTGCGTCAGGTTTGAAGTAGGCCAGGCATAGTGTCCGCAATGTTTTAGTAGACTCGACGTTACTCAGCACAACAGACTGGTTTCATTCCGCCTCGGGAAGGCGATCATATCACGGTATGGATTTGCTCTGCTTATGGAGTTGTTTGCCTTTGAACGGAATCGGCTGACTATGTGCCATAGAAAATGGCAGCTCGTCTTGGGCAAGCACCACCGGATTTGACTGTAGAAGGTATTTGAGCCAAGTTAGGACGAAGCAAAAGTAGGCGCTTACAATTCAGCAGTGCGCTGGGTTGAGACGTACACGCCCAAGAAACCGCCCAAACGACGGTCCATTTTTAGTGCCTCGAAAATTGTGACAGAACACCCTTTGCAGCTGTCTGTATATGCAGGCTTAGGCTCTGATAGAAATAATTTGGAGCAAAGATCAACTACAGGTCCAGCCTCGCTGAACGGCAGATCTTGGGGTGGAGCATCAATCTACTCGTGGAACCACCAGTTTTCTTTGTGAGTAGGGATTGCAACAACAATATAGTGATTGCACTGATGAGTGATCCAGTGTGGCTTCGGAAGACAGCGTCGTATACCTTGAGGTCAGTGACTACTCAACGGGGACTATAGTGGGCTATACCACCTTTCGGTTTGGCGAATACGTTTCTAGAGCTCAACACAAAGATAGAGGTACGCTTTCTAGAGTTGTTCCATCGCCTCCGTTCGATTAACACTCAAATCTCAGCTTCCCTTTTTGTGCCTCTTCAGGAATGTGACGGTCAGACTTTGATGTCGCCTCTAATGATCGCGATTGAGATTTTCTATTACATACCTTGGAATCCGCCAAATTCGGCCCTTCGTCAAGTGGACCCCTATCATGACCCTTTAGCTGCCTACCCTTCTGGGGCTCAACCATATCCCGTGTCTGGGATATTACCTTCCGGCTGGGAAGAACGTTATGATGCAACTGGGAGACCTTATTTCGTCGACCACAATACCAGGACTACCAGCTGGGACAGACCCTCTTTTAATAATTATCTCAGCCATCCTCCCGGAGATGTTGTGAGAGCAACACCAACAGGAGCACCGCCGCCAGGAGGAACACCACAATCACTAGCAACATCATTGCCTACCGGATGGGAAGAGCGCCGGGATTCATCTGGGCACGTTTATTATTTCAATCTCATATCAGGAGCTAGAAATTATACGACACCTTCTATCAGTAATCCTACCGGCCTTCCTCCAGGAATGCTGGGAGGTGGCCATAATGGTGCCGTCTTCATAGACACTAGTACTACGACTGGACTTTTCGATTGTCCAGTTTGTATCAACCGCTTTGAAGCTGCAGACACTTTGTCTTGGCATCTCAAACATGTACACAAGATTACCATGCGCTCGCAGTGTCCTGAATGTAAAGACAACTTCGGGAGACATGACGAGCTGGTTAGCCACATCAAGTATGAACATCCGCTCAGAATTGTAGAGCCTGGAAAGTCTCACTGGTCATGGAATGCCTGCGCGAGTTGTGACAGGGTTTTTTCTACACCTGAAGGCCTATCCTTACACGTGATCGAGAAGCATAGGAGGCGAAATCCCACTGTGAAGAGCCCGCAGGCCATAAGTGGCCAGGAAACCAGACTTGGGATTTCGCACAGTCCCAAGGAGAACGAAGTCGACAGCAGCCTTTCTAAGCAGGCGAGCGAGGGTCTGATTCTGGCTAGCACAACCTGCCTTCCGAATAATCTGCCAGACGACCCTGCGGGTCCCATATCCGAGTCCCTGAGAAAGCCCTTCGAACAACGCGAGGGCGCGATGGGTGTTATTCCAGGTAAAGTCAGCTCATCGCCCCGGTCTCACGAAACTGTACCGGCCTCTTCCTCTGAACAAACGAACCCGGTTCCATATGCAGCCGAAGCTGAGCAGTATAACTTAGAAAGCGTGCCTACTGAGACTCGAGGATCCACCTCATTTTCTCCTGGACCTATACTGGCTCCAACACCCATCAATGTCGCTGAATCAACGAACGCCCCGACCGATGGTGTACTCAGTAATGATCGTACCAATAGCTCTTCTGAGTCGTTGACGTTGACAGGGCAGAGCCGGATATTTTCAAACAAGAGCATACCTTCCACCAATGAATCGCGGGGATTGGCACAAGATGTTCTAAGTCCAACACCAACCATATCAAGTCTCTCGGGATCGGGAGACACTCTGAATGACAGACTCTCGTCGTTCTTCTTGGCCAATCGCAATCCTAAACTGCCATACTCAGATGCAGAAATCATGGATATCTCCGTACTTTTAAAACATTCCGCAAGCGGCTGGAGCAATGTGCCACGAACTTACATCATTCTAAGGACTATTGGTAGCCTCAATATCATGGAAAGTCTCCTCGCAATAGGTTTCTCTGATCATTGGTTTCCGGTCACGCTCCATACCCTCCCTCAGCTGAATAGCCTCACTCCAGCTATACGGTCAGCCATGGTGGAACGTCAGACTCTTATACTCACCAAGTCGATTGACTTGGAAAAGGGAGAAGCTGGTCGACATCGCCATTTCTCCAAAGGAGAAGAACTCCCCTTCAAGTCTTTGGGTGTCCTTGGGTCTGGAGGGTCCGGTCAGGTTGACAGAGTTCTCAGCATCATCAGCTACAAAGAGTACGCGAGGAAACGAGTCCGTCGAAGAGGCGCTTTCGGCAACGATCAAGTCGCCGCAATCAAAGCATTTATCAGTGAAGTCGAGATTCTAAAACGAATGAAGCACCGACATATCGTAGAATTCACGGGAAGCTACACCGATCCAACTTATTTTGGCCTAGTCATATCTCCAGTTGCAGAGATGGACTTGTCCAAATATCTCAACACGGCTAGCCCGGAAGATGCTCCAACGGTCAGGACCTTTTATGGCTGTCTCACTACCGCTCTCCAGTACCTCCACGACAATCGGATACGACACAAAGATATTAAACCCCAAAACGTACTCGTTGACCGCGGCAACGTTCTCTTCACCGACTTTGGCCTCTCCCGCGACTCCACTGGCGTGGGCAGCACGACTTCCGGCATCACACACCTAACACCCCGCTACTGTGCCCCAGAAGTAGCAACGCATGACCCCCGAAACTCATCCTCGGATCTCTGGTCCCTTGGCTGCGTTTTCCTCGAGATGCTCGTATTCCTCAAGGGCCACCGCATCGACTGGATGAAAGAATACTTCGCCACCCATGGGACGCGAGAGCTGTTCATTCGTACGAATCCGAGCGCGACTGTGGAGCTCCTCGCCGAGCTGGAGAAGATTGGCTCGCCAAATGATAATCGCGTCGTCGAATGGATCCGGGATATGCTGCAAGTTGAGAGGCGGAAGAGGCCGACGGCTGCGGCGCTGGCTGTGGCTATTACGGGCCCGTATAGGTATGGCGAGGTTGATAATGCATTTTGTGGACTTTGCTGTGCGCATGGGGATGAGGAGTCGGATGCGGCGGATAGTTTGGATGGAGTGTTTGATGATAGTGAGGATGAGTCGGCGGCTTCTACGACGAAGGTTTAAGGCTGGTGGAATGGGCTGAGATTAATTGAAAATATCCTAGGTAGGAAGGAAGAGAGAGTGCGGCTTAGAGTCGCGGATCCCGAGACGGATGGGATGTCCTGCGGAGGTGTTGTATCTGGACTGTCGAAGTTCAGACGGCGATGGGAATGGGGATGACTGCGAGCAAATTGTCGAATCAGTTACATTGCTGGACGCGATTGGTTGTCTTAGACAAGGAAGAGCAGTCGACAGTCTACGTTTTATCAGTTGCTTCATTAGAGCTGGAAGTCTTCAGCATTCTAAAGGCTTGCTGATTGGAACATATACTCGAAGACGGGAACCAGCGACGAGGTCATGTGTCGAGGGTATACTGCAATGTAAAGTTGGATAATGGGGCTCCGAGAGATGGATCTTGAAACCAGTGCGATTCCTGGGCCTGGTTTTAGACTTCGATGCCGAGATATCGATATCTGGCCTAAAAGTGCCCTTGTTATCTTAAAGCTGGAAATTACCTAATTAGGTAACTACTATAAGGTTCGTATGGTGTGAATTATAGCATTATTGCCTGCGTTATCCGGTTAGCCTCTTTTTTTTTTTTTTTTTTTTAGCTTGAAAGTTTGGAACTCGAGAAGAGCTTAAGGCATCTGGCGTCTGGATATTTCAATGCTGAGTCTGCGATGCCGGATTTGTATAGGCCTCCTATGAGCCTAGAGCGCCACGAAATTACAAGTCACCCTGTCTCCGTGTAACCAGGCTCACTGCCTTGACGCAAGAATATCTGCATGCTGAGGAAACAAGGCCTATCAGAGTTGTGTTCAAGGGCCCGTCGATGCAAACCCTCAGTAGGAGGTCGAATGTAGCAACGGATCTGCCTCTAGAGACAGTCAAACTTCTGCAGTATACCAGATCCGGTCTTCAGCCTGACCAACTTGCACTCCCAACCCCCGACTGTTGCCGGTGAAAACCGCGAATCTTTCGATCGCCCGCGTGCGGCTTTGTGATTTACGGAGAACCAGTGGATCCAAACGCAGCGAGTCCCAAGAAACAAGGCAACTTGGGCAACTTTCGCCCTTGGGTCGGGCTGCATATCTGTGCACATGCCTTGTCATCATCCGGGAACGGCCATTATATACGTACTTGCGGGGTTTTTAGAAATATCCTTCCTGCCCTTCATTTGCTCCATTCCCCCGTATCCATCAAGGTTTCCACCACGCGAGTCGCATCAACAGCACGACCTCACTTCTCGACTCTGATCCAAGTCACCATGACGACCCGAACCACTTATTCCGAGCGATGCCGTCAAGCGGCCGAGCAAAGTCGCCAACGTCGTCTTTCGTCTGCACCATCACCATCCTCGAGTCAAGGTCCCTCGGCGCCAATACGTCAACCGCTTCCTGTTGAGGATGTCGCTCTGCCGATTGCTACTTCTACCCCCGTTGAGATTGGTAGCAAATACGACGGCACAATTGAACCGTTCATCGATGAGATTTGCTGGGAGACCGTGGGTATGGGGGACAATGGACTTGGCAGACGCGATATTGGAGATCCAGGAGGACTGAGGGTCAGCGAATCAAGCGGACCGCAGGACGAACAGCACGAGGAGCCTAACGAGGCTGGCTATTCTAGAGATGCTACCGAGCCTGACAGTTCTGGTGAATCCGAGGATTCTGGTTACACGTCTGCGGAGACTGCCAGCTCAAGTGGCAGCGGATCTCCGGCGATGATAAGATCCCAGCGCTCTGGTCGTCACACGGTTCGCCTTCCAAATGGCAAGCGTTTGTATGCAAAGCGCAAACTGGTAATCTTGCACGGGAATCTTTCGAAGCTAGCCTTTAAGAAAATTTTGGGTTTGGTTTAATCGTTAACTTTGATGATTCTTGGGGTTTGTGTTTTTTTTTACTAGTTTTCCGAGTGGTGGTTGTATGCCCGCTGAACGAGCAGAGAATGCGACTGGCCGATACCGATTAAGAGGGTAGACTTATCTATGTATCTCTACTTCTTGTTCTTACAGGCAAGGGTCATGACAACGCGAGTTTGTGAAAAGCTTAGGCGGGTATTATTCCCTGAGTGTTTTCGGGGTGATCATCTTTTGGTCTTAGGTCATGTGAAAGCTTTCTCTGGATAGGACGACCAAAAATTGTCAATGAATTATTCTCGTGGGTGAGTCTGCTTGCTAAGATGCTCTTTTGGGTGCGGTGAGGTATTATCGTGAAATGCGTTGCCAGATGATTCAGTGCTCGAGGCTGTAGCAACTGATGACAAATAAGATCCTAACTTTGTCGCAGCCAGAGGCACGGCAAAATCGGAGCGGGGGTTATAGAGGCGTTGGATGGCTTCGTCGAGTTTGCGCGTTCTAATGGAAGAGGAAGCTCGTCGCGTAAAGGATGGTATTATTCTCTTCGGCTGAACGACGTGCTGTTCGATGCTGACGAGTGTTCTTTGTTAACTATTTATGGATGCATTAGAATTAAGTTATGAATAAAGGTACTAGCATTGAGCCTCTATAATAAGTGTTTTTGCCTAATAAATTAAAAATTAGAGTAGGAGCTTAACTATATTTGGCTTAAATAATTTAGAACTTACTATTACATATAATATTATTAAGAAAATTCTTTAATAACTCCAGAGTATGTATAGATTTGCTAGAATACTCTTTAACATATGTATTGAGCAGAGTGCAAAAGGGATGGTGCTTTAAAAGCAACTAGGATAATCTAGAAGTTAAAGAACTTATTAGCTTAATAGGTTAACATAGCATTAATAGGTTTTTATTTTATCTTAGGATTAATACACTTATGAACTTTAGCGGTGTCTATGCTCTCCATGTCTTGCTTTAAGCCCTTTTGCCATGGCGAAGGAACTTAATAGCGTGCTTCTTTCCCGTTATTAAGAGACGAAACGGACAAGAACAGCAGAGAGAAGGGCGAAAGAAGGACAGAAATATGAATGCAATCCCGTAAGACTTAGCTAGTACAAGAAAGATAGAATGGAAGTTGAGCGGTCATCAAGTAGTTACACGGAACAGAAAGGAATGGAGGGAACGGAGATTATGTGGATGTCTCATACGGGACAGCATCAATTGCGTACTCTTTCTGGATGGTGAAAACAACCGTGCTGACCGGCGCCATGTGCGGATTGGCAAGGTTAAAGATCTTGAGCGTAGAGTCTTCAGAAGAAGAGGCGCTGTGTAGAATTTCAGCCATTACACGGGCCAGTGTATCGACAGAAATCCAATCCATTTCCGCCATGGTGCCCACACCTTGAGGAATCATTTTCATGTCCTTACTAGACTTGACTAGGCTGGGAAACCACTCGGCTCTCGTCCAGATGCCATTGGATGCTGGGTAGGACCGGCAATCTGACCCACCGAGAATATGTTGGCACGCGCGCCTGTGAGGGAGGCTAGGTGCAACAAGCGTTCTGCCACTTGTTTGGATTCGCCGTAGCCCAAAGCTAGAGCGACATCATATTCATCTGGTCGTGCAATGGTTTCGGGTACAGATGACTCCAGAGGGTGTTTGCCAGTATGGGGACAAGGCAGCTTCTCCTCAGTTACCAGCTGGGAGAACGCCATGTTACAAAGTGGACGCGCCGTGGAAGAGTGAATACTCTATTTGTGTTGGGCTCGGTTTGGAGATCTCCAGGGGACCAAATGGGCTCCTTGGGATTGCCGTGTGGAGTTGACAAAATTTGCAGTACGAAACCATAGCCTTTGTAAGGCATGATTGGCTAAGTGAGACGGAGGAGCAGGAACGTGAGTGAGCACGGGGTGAGCAGAAGGTGAGCAACCTGAGCAGGACTTGAGCAGTACCTGGGCAGCTGGTGAACAGTTGGCTGAGCAAAGCGACGATACTCACTAACCGAGTCGGATCCCGCCAAGAGGAGTTTTGGTCTGACTGATGCATAAAATGTTACCCGCCTGGGCACGTGCCTGCTTGAGCTGCAAGTTCTACCCAAGACTAGTAAACGTCAACACCCCCAAAGTCACAGCCAAGTTTCCCATGCACTTGTCCATTCACTTAAACATCTGCCTACAACCCAAGACGCCTTGCGCCGTACACTATAAATATTGCGCCGCCACTCGCGCACACACACATTCATAAACCACGAGTCACAGCTCTTGCGGGTGATCGCCGCCTCGAGCCTCTGCAACCAACCTCTTACTCCTTCACCTTCAATCGAACCTCCACATAAACTACCAGATTATACTCTCCACACAACCATTACGTCTAGAACATACCCACCACCACCTAGCCGGGCACAAACCCGCCACCTACACCCGAGATGCCTCTCACCATTACCATTCCCACAACCACCACCTCCCCCGCCTCCTTGACCTCCAAAGCCTACACCCTCTACACAATCCACCTTACCGCTCCCCTGCGCACCACCACCCTCCAAAAACGCTACTCCGACTTCGCATCTCTCCATACCCTCCTCACTGCCGAAGCTGGCTGCGCCCCGCCCGCCCCTCTACCCGCGAAATCCTGGCTCGGCGGCAGCCTGGGCAAATTCGGCTTCGGCAGCACGGCGGGCAGCGCCGAACTAATCGAAGAGCGGCGACAGGGGCTGGAGAGCTACCTTCAAGCGATCGAGGGAGCCGCGGACGAGCGGTGGCGCGCGACGGTTGCGTATCGCTCGTTTCTGGAACTCGGGACTGGCGCTTGGGGCAAGGAGGGGCGGAATGGGAGTATTAGTGCGGCGGGGGTGAGGGCGGGGAAAGACGGCATCAGGATACGAGACGCGAGTGAGTGGCTGGACGCGTTTGCGGAGCTGAAGACACGATTGCAGGAAGCGAGGCTGTGGCTCACAAGGCGCGAGCAGGCGGGTTCCGCGGCAGGACAGCATGAAGCTGGGGCCGGGGCGAAGCGCGGGCTGGTGCGCGCCGCGACGCTGATACAGGCGCTGGAAGCAGGGTTGGAGCAACTGGGTGGGCGGACGGTGGGCGGGGACGAGTGGAACGGGGAGCGCTTGGGCGAGGGGGAGATCAGGCGAAGGAGGGACTTGGTCGCTGCGGCGAGGAAGGAGCGGGAGGGGCTCGAGGGCGTGTTGAATGCCATGGCTGTGAAGGCTGCGGCGGCGGCGAGCGGGGGAGCGGGGTCGATGGCGAGCGGGGCCGCGACGGCGGAGATGAAGAACGGGCTGTTTCGCGGTGCGGGGATGGCGACTGGCGGAGCAGCGGGTTCGAGACGGGTGTTGGGTGCGCCGACGAAGGAGACGGAGCGCACGCGGGAGCTGGATAATGATGGGGTGTTGCAGTTGCAGGCACAGATCATGGCGGAGCAGGACGAGGATCTGATGGATCTGGGGAAAGTAGTGAGGAGGATGCGGGAGATGGGAGTGCAGATTAATGAGGAGGTCCTGCTGCAGAATCAGATGCTGGGTTTGTTGGATGAGGATGTGGACCGGTATGTTTTTATTTTTTTTAATGTTATTTTCTCCTCATGCTTTTGAAAGGGTATTTGGGAGGCTATGTGTGCTAACTGCTGCATTTTAGGGTCGGTGGCAAGATGAGGATTGCGAAGAAGAGAATTGAAAAGATTAGATGAGCGCGGGGAGCGAGGGAGGAGGTATGTAAGTGTGAGCCTTGTATTGTAAGATTAGAAGACTCTTTTATGTTGGATACCCTAGTTACAGTCCTCAGACAAGGCATTCAACCCGGCGTCAATGACTTGTCCCAGATATAAGTCGGCTACGTACAGCCGCTTCTACGGCATAGAGTCGACAGAAACGTTGCAACAATCCCCATAAAGCCCTATCATACAATAAGCACTCTCTTATCCCGCCATTAAACCCCTTTTAAACACCTTCATCCAGCCCCTTCCTCCCTTCCCCGCAAAGCTAAACCGCTGCACCGCCACCAAAAGCAAGAAATCCGTCCTCTTCTCCATCCTTACAACCTCGCCCTCCCCCCACTTCCACTTCCACCAACACTCTTAACCACAAACCCCAACCTCGGGAAATGCACCCGCACACCCGGAACAATCCCCTCCTCCTCCGGCTCAACCACGACCTCCTCCGGACCCCAGCCCACCAGCCGCCCCACCGTCGGATCGCCCCTCCCCGTATCGTCAGGCGCCACGCTCACCCCCGCCCCCTTGCGGAGTCCCAGCGCCGCGTCGAGCTCCGCCAGCGCCGCCGCCGGCGTCGGAAGTAGAAGCTCGTCCCCTTCTAGTGGTTGCTGCGCGGCAATGCCATCACGCCACGCTGTGTCGGCCGTTGGGTTCACTACGTGTGTCTCTGTGGACGGGAGGGAGGCGATGTAGGACGAGAAGCTGGAGCGCCAGCGATGCAGCGCGGGGTAGCGCGGAGCACTGAGTATGCGGTCGAGAAAGGAGGAAGTGGTGGAGGTGTTGGCGGCGTCGGCGTCGGCGGTGCCGCCGCCGGTGAGGTTGTACAGGCCGCGGCCGGCGGCGATGTCGGCGGCCCAGGTGAGTTGGTAGTAGAGTGATATGTCTGCGAGCGAGGGAGTCGGGGTGGAGAAGATGTAGGGGCTCCCCGTGTGGATGCCGCAGTGGAATTGGGGTTCGAGGAGCGACTATATGAAAAAAAACATGAGTGTCTTGCTTGGGGGAGTTGGAAGGGGGTAGAATAGGTATTGTCGAGATCTAGATAGAATCTCATTTCTAGGGTAAGTTTGGGGTGGGCAGAAGGGGTTGAAAGTCTTCCAGGGCGGATTTGGAGGCTTGATAAATGGCATGTGTTTGTGGCTCTTTTGAATGGTTTTGGTATGGCAAGGGGTCCTTACAAGGTGCAAGTCCAAGTTTGACAGGTTCAGGGGAATTTTTCGTGCCAGCTTCTCCGGATCGAGGGCGTGGCCTATGAGATCCGCGCGGTCCGCACCGAAGCTGGTGCGCCAGACGGTTGGAGGGATTAGGCCGGTTGTGACGCGGAAGAGGGGTCTCTAATTTGCCGTGGTCAGTTAATCTCCCCTCATCCCCTTATCCCCTCCTTTCCAATCTCCTTAATTAACTTAACAACCTATCTCCAGTCTCCCCCCGACATGTCGCCTCACCACCCTCACCAACCACAAAAACAAAAAAAAAAAAAAAAAAAAAAAAAAAAAAAGACGAGAACGAAAACTTGGAAGCGGGCGAACAAACATCAGTCCAATAGCTCGCAAACCCTCGAATGATACCCCGATTCCTCTTCCCATCCCCCGCCCGCGGATAAACAGTCCCATACCCCTCTTTCTCTTCGAACCGCCGCTCCAACGCCTCGACGATGAGGGAGGTGTCGCAATAGACGTCGCGTCCGATTGCCAGGACTGGGATCTTGCGGTATGTGAGGCCGAATGTGTCGCGAAGCAAGGGCCGCGGCATCATTGAGGGGACGGGGATGAATGCTTGGTGGTTGTTAGATGGCATGTTTGTGTAATGGAGGGGGGGGCGCGGGGGGGCGACGAGAGCACTGTGGTAGGGAAGGGAATGGGATGGTTTAGGGTGATGGATGGGGATGTGAATGTGGATGTCCATGCGTGAGAGGGCTGGGCTGGGATGGGATGAGGGATGAGGAGAGTGTGGATTGGATAGAAAGGAGGGAATTTGGTGACTAGACGCACTATACGGGATCTGTTTGATCCTCAACACAAGCCGCACTTTCTGCGTGAAAGGCGATGCTGTTTTCACCCCTTTCTGTCAGCGCGCAATAACAATAATGACAATCTTTAGAGCATTATAGCCAGTCTGGATCCAAAACAACCCAATACACATACACACACACACACACACACACACACACACACACACACACACACACACACACATATATAAATACACAAAAGTCACACTTACAATCATACCCAAAAAGAACAACAATAGGCGGCGCAGGCGCGAGTGCGGAATTAGATAAAGCCATGACCGTACCTCCTTCCCTAGAAGTGATATTATAAGTGATATTATAAAAGTAACAGAACAATTGCTCAGCCTAAAAGAGTCTAAAAGAAAAAATCGAACAATAATCGGATAGGTAATCAAGGTGGAAAAAAAGTACCTCGGGAGCCAGGCATGTCGTTCAAAACCGATGCGGCACTTTGCATTCGTATAATTATGTACCCCGCAAGATACCCCACTCCGCGGCATATACCCCTCCCCTCCCCAGCTTTCCGCTCATCCTTTTGTACTTTCAAGCCTTGGGACCAAAGGGCGGGAGCAAAACCCCTTGTTAAATTTTGATCTCATACTAATACCACAAATTTGTTCTCGAGCGGATTTCTTCAAGTCTGGTCCTACCCACCCGACTAAGAATAAGTGCTGCATAACCCGTGTTCGTTAAAGCGTGAGGCCTATAATCTATATTACAATCCTAAGACTGGCAATTAAGAGGAGTATATAGGACACATAATGGACCCCCCCTCCCCAAATAGTCCAAATATGCCACAGTAGCACCACCGTATCCAGAAAATTCAGAAATATACTATCTTACAAAAGTACCCCATACCCCATATTGTCATTTCATACTCCCTCACTCCAAAGGTATATCCCTCCTCGCCCAAAAATAAAATATAAAAATGAAGATGACGATAAAAATAAAAATAAAAATAAAAATAAAAAAAGAAAAAGACAAAAGTATCCTTCCCAAACCTTTACCTCAAAGAAACCCCCCCGCCCCCCCAATAAAAAAAAAAACAAAACAAAACAAAACAAAACAAAACAAAAAA
>KV744948.1:0-73873 GCA_001692735.1 Lepidopterella palustris CBS 459.81
TATATACCTACTTTAAAGGCGTAAAATAGCCTATATTAAGCGACTAAAGAAGATAGAGTAAATATAAAGGTATATAGAGCGTAATAATATTCTTTTTTTTTTATAAAAATTAGTAAATTTAAGTAAATTATAGCTTTTATAGCTATTAAGAACTAAAAGGTATTATACCCTAGTTAAATAGTTTTATATATACTTTTTAAAGTATTAAAGCTATTAAAAGCTTAGCTTATTTATTATTTAGTTATTATTACTTAAAGTAATAACCTAGTTATATTATATATTATTACTATACTATATAGAAAGGTAGTATTACCTAGTATAGATTATAAATAGTAGAATAGCCTACTCTTATATATTAACTCCCTAAATTACTATTACCTATTTATAATTACCTAGTTAGGCTATTTTAGGCCTATATACCTCTTAAAGGCCGTAATAACTTTTACTATTAAAATAATACCTATTATAAACCTAGTCTTATTAAAATTATAAATATTATTCTCTTAAATTCTATACTATATAATAGTATTATTATTATAGTAACGACCCGTAACTACCTAAGTATAGGTGGCTTCTTTTTTTCTAGCTACCTAATTACGTATAGTTTATATATTACGTATAAATTATAGTAATATTTATATACCTTTTAATAATTATATATTCTAATTCTTTACCTAATATTTTATACCTTACTAAAGTATTATATATTAGTATTTAATTAACGCTTTTTTATAAGCCCTTAACCTTTACTTATAGTACTCTAGTAATATTATATTACGTTAAACCCTTTCTATAAACTATACTAATTATAAATACTAAGTCTCTTACTCTTTCTCGCTTCCCGGGGTGTCTCGCTTCCTGGGCTGGCACGTTATTTCACTCCTTGCCCCTGGCGGTATTAAACGTTATTGATTTGGCATCCTTTGGAGTATTTTTGTCCACTATTATTTCTCTAGAATTTCGATGCGGATTGAGTTTTTGATAGTGACCTTGGGCACTCGTCGGAACAGAACCAATCTGCGAGCTGCAGGCAAGGAAGCAATTTGTCCTGCCAATTATGAGGCGTACTGAATGCGTGGCTTGCGGAAGTTGGAACTTGCAAGGGATAATGCGCCACTGCATGCTGGAGCTTTTCAGCTTCAAGTTCTGACTTGTCATGCTGAATTATTTACGTACGATGCATCTCAGCTCACGCGACTGCCACCTGATCGATTTTCATGATATCCTGATATCTACGTCCGAAACCGTACAAATCATTGTGTACAACTACTTTAGTGCCAAAATTCCTTTCAGACCGTCCTGTCTGTACTCTGTGCTCCCAAACTTCGTACGGGCCAAAGCATTTCTGATCGATTTATCGAGAACCCAAAATGAGTACTTTGGATGTTCTTGGAGTTGTTGGCACGTGGGTTGCCGTTCTCCTCGCCGTCATTGCATTGGCCGGAATTCTGCCAGCATACCTCCTGTACCAGCGATCGCGAACCGATCGCTACCTTGCCTTTGATGAGATAGACGACAAATATGGCACCTCTTTGTCTAGAGGTTACGAGCTGTTGCCGGGCAAACGATTCTTCAGAAAGGAGTTCTTCCTGGAGTGCACCAAGGCGCCAGATTTCAACCAAATCGAAATTCGGAGGGACTTGACGTTCTTCCTTCGAAAAGATGCATACTCTCTTACCGGCTGGGTGAACTTCGCAAACATTTTGCGCTTCTACAAAGCCAATTTGTCCTCTAATGGCAAGATTCACGTTGTTCAACAAGAAGCGCTGCTTCCTGTCCATCGGGGCTGGCTTTTGTTGCTTGGGCTTGTAGACCGCTACTGCTCTCGAGAATCTCGACCGGATTTGGGCCTTTTGATTGATGAGGCAAAGACTGACGATATGGATGCTGCTGGGCCAATGGCGATTTACGGACTTAGCGGGATTGTAGATCACGTAAGTAGATCGGTACAATCTTCCTTCGACGACGAAAGTCCTCGCGAAGCCCCTGTTGAGCGTGTCCGCTTCCGCATGCATTCCGCCGATCATATGGCAACCCTTGGGACTAAGTTTCCCAAAGACGATATATCCGTCGCGACTCTCTTTTTCTTGTACCTTGGTTACGTCCCAGGCGCCAACCAAAGCTTGTACTTTCTACAAGTCCCCAAGCAATCGGATGTTTGGGTGACAGAAAATCCAAGGAATGAAGAGGAACGGAAGGAGGATATCCATCTTGTATGGAGCCTTCAGCGCATCGAAGACCATCAAATACCGTTGCATCACAAAAGACTTGCACGTGAAGTGGGCGTCAAATTCGGCATCATCAACAGGCTGCACGTGGATTTTGTCGGCGAGTTGGTCGACAGTACAAGGCAAAAAGAACTTCAAAATTGTCTCATCAGCAAAGAACCGACTGCTGAGAGATACTTCCTGGTAAAATCTGAACGAAATAAGCGATCGTGGATGCACCGTTCCGATCTCCATTGCATCCTGTTCTCTCTTTTGCGGCTAAGATGTTGTTCGCAATCTTTTCTTTTCGGATTGGATCTCAGCGATGGGAATTCTCTGTTTCGGAGAATATTCAATTCGGGGTGGCTAGTACAATCAATTACCCGTGCTGTAGCGGTTTTTACCGATTTCGATCTTCAGGGAGAAAAAGAGGAGGCTTTGAGGATGGCTATGAGCAAGACACTGGAGCGAGCATCTGACGGCGAGAATCGATCGCGATGGAGTCGTCGATTGATGGAACGGTGCGTTGAGCTAGACAATTTGCTAGATCAATGCTTTCCTTGCTCGTCTCCGGCGATGCAGGCTATCAGTATTCTGTACATGCTGGAAAAGCCCTTCCGCAGATACTTCAACAAAACCGACGCGGCCGCAGATGCAGTTCGCAAGTTGGACATTCTGCTCAAGCCAAATGCAGAACAGATTTGCTTGCCCTCGATTAATGAGACTGTTGGCGGCAAAAACTTCTTCTTCGATTTCCGCCGCGTCTTCTCAGGGCCTGGATTCGACGGCAACACCATCAAAGAACAACTGCCTTACTCCCAAGCGATTATCGCTTGTTTGAAAGGCCACCTTAGAATGGCCATGTGGGACATGGTTCTACCGGCGAAACCGTTTTCACGAATGTACACGAAGCTACCTTCGGTCTTCCACATGGATACACAACAACTTCTATCCGAAGAGATCTCAGATACGTCCGATTCATCCTCCGATTTACGGCCACAGGAGCCGGTCATAGTCCAGGGAGAGGTCATGACTATTGAAGAGACATGGGAGTCCGATGGCGAAGGTCATCAAGTCTTGTCCAGACCGAATGCTATCGATATTGATGCGAGCTCTGAATCTGGATCAGCATCCAGGTCAGAATCTTCGGCTCCTTCAATTTCTTCGCGCCGCAACCTTCATCACACAAGTTAAGAATGTTATCATCGTCAATGAAAACGACATAGCGGGCTGCAGAACGGAATTTCAGCGAGAGCTATAGAGTACCGAAGAAGACCCTCCTGCTCTTCCGCGCTAAATTGTAACCGGCTGTGTGATTTTAATTACTCGTAGTTCTCAGAAAACGTGTAATTTACTTAAGTAAACAAACCGTTTGAGTACATATTGGAGGACTTCCGACTGTAATGGGAGGACCTGTCGTCGGGCCCCGCAGCCGACATGGCTAACCACTTAGGCTGCTGGCTGCAAGCCGCGGGCGTTTTCGAGGCCTGTTATAGTCCAAGATGACGAAAGTCCGGCTAGCGGCTGCAGACCCTGGTGTCCGAACTTGGCACCACCCCGATGACCGCTTCAATATTATTGTGCGGATAATATCTAGAGTTTACGTGGAATATACGTGATAGGTAGGCGATTTCTCTTTCGTATGACGGCATGCTGCGAATTAATTTGAAAATAACGGCTAACAATTAAGTGAAATCTACTCTCACACAAAGCTTTTTCCGGACTCGACCTTAAATTACACAGGGGTCCAACGTGAACTATGAGTAGTCAGCTTGAGCCTGTGGCCGAGCACTCCTGAGCTCACCCTGAGCCAACTGACCTAGCGTGATGGTGCTTGATTTAAGTATGAGCTTCTCTGATTGGGCATGATTTCCATCTCTGAGCAGCTTGAAGAGGGACTGAAATCGTGCCTCAATCAGCTCGTGGGGATGTGAGGTGTGTCTAGGACTTAAATCAGGCTCAAGGCTGTGCAGTGGCTGAGCTCACTCTTATCTCTAAAACTTTGGAAATCTTGACTTCGCCACAATACCGGCAGCCTTTAACTTCGGGTTAGTTTCCTTCATAGTTGCCCTGACATCGCTCATAACTTTTACTGTCTTGTCCAATTTGGGTGAAGTTGCCTTCAGGACGCTCAAGTCCATCCAGTTTCGCTTCTGATGTACTCAGCCAGAAGGCCTCGTTTTCAGGACCTCTCTACTTTCGTATCGTACAAACATTGTCAACTACCAAAAATTTGATCATACGGAACTATGGAGACCTGCGAAAACCCCGATGAACAGCTAGGAACTCTGTGTGCCGGGTGCCGTGAATTAGACTTCGATCATATTTTCAGAACTGAGCCCATCGGAGAACTCGGTGAAGAAGTAGCGATAATTGGCCCAAAGCCATTGAACGGAAAGAGATCAAAATGTGATTTGTGCGAGGTTTTTTACGAATCAAGTCCTGCGTATCGCAAAAAGTATTCACTTCATGTTCGACTCTTCAATTCCGTGCGCGGATCACACCTACAACCCAACGTAATTTCGCCCACCCAGGAACGTTTTCTAAGCGTTCTTAGGAGTAATTCGAGGCTAATATACGATTATTCTGTCAAAGAGGAAATCAGCCAATCTGGCGTCATTGGATACATCCCTAATGAACACCCTGAGAGCTGTAGCATTCGTCTTGTTAGCGAGAGAATTGTCAACTACCAGTTCATCAGAGATCAGCTTTCTGCTTGTACCGCGAATCATGCAGACTGCGACAAAACCAAGCCAGTGTCAACGAGTTTGACTTACCTGAACCTTATCGATTGCCTGGAGGGGAAAATAGTCCAGGGCAGCCTTTCTGACGAATACATGACACTGAGTTATGTGTGGGGTAGGCAATTGAGAACTGCGGCAGAGTCAACCTCCTCAAATTTCTGCTTAGAAAAGTCTCCCTTGACTGTGCGGGATGCGGCGCAAGTAGTTCTCAATCTGGGGAGAAGATTTCTTTGGGTGGACCGACACTGTATCGACCAAAATGATAATATGGAGCGAGACGTAATGATACACAGCATGGACAGCATTTACGAGAATTCCGAAGGTACAATCGTCGCACTACACGGGGATAATGATGAAAGCGGGCTCCCTGGAGTATCAAACACACCTAGGTCTCCACAATTGAAGGTGCGAACTGAAAAGGGCATCCTGATCTCATCGTGTCCGCCAATTACAACATTGGTTGCTGAATCGAAATGGAATACCCGGGGTTGGACGTATCAAGAAGCCAGGCTCTCTCGAAGATGCTTATTCTTCTCCGAATTCCAGGTATATTTTGTTTGCCGACAAAGCGTCAAGTCTGAGGCAGTTCCCTTCGACTCCTCTGCAAGCGTAGTCACTCAGTTGTTGAACGATTCGCCGCTGGATGCGCGCCTCTTTGGAAGAAGCTCTTCTATCCCAAATGGGTTTCACTCTGACCGTCTAGAGTATACGAAGAGGGATCTTACCAAACCTGCAGATATCTTAGACGCATTCCGGGGCATTGCTCAACGGTCAACTTTTGCAGCGGTTGGCGGCATTCCTGTGAAACTTTTGGAATCGAATCCAGACCCCAACACTGGTTTTGCCCTAGGACTTCTTTGGGTGAGAAGGCCCAAATGGACAACATCGATACATTTACTCAAATCTAACTCGTCTCTTGCTAGACGGCGTCCCGGATTTCCCACGTGGAGCTGGACTAGTTTGTTTGCGGAAATCTACCAAGACAACTATGGCTTGCAATCTGCATATGGAAAATATATCAATGAAATACCCTCAAACTTTCCGGAAAATGAAGCCCGCATCATGTTTGCACCGCTAATTGATGGAAATGTCATTCCCCTCGCTCTTGAGGCTGTACAAATGATTGCGGATACCAAGCTCCAAGGTGTTAAAGAGTTATCTGTTGATGGTGAATTCATCTCACTTCGTTGTCGGCATCGGGAGCCATTTCACGAATGGTATTGGATTGGGGATAAATGGAGATACTTCCAGCCCGATCTTTGGGATGCGAATCGAGAGAATAGTTGGCCTGGACAACCAATTGAGGCAGATCAAGAGGTCGAAGCAGAAGCATTGGTCCTCATCCAATGGAGTGAGTCTCAAAAGCCATCTAATATACGCCTCTTATTGATGCTGGTGGAATGGGTTGGTGATAATCGCGCTGAGCGTCGAGGTCTTTTGACAGAATATCGCGACGAGTTTCCAAGAAAGATCATGGAGTGTTTGCCAAGGAAACGGAAAAAATTCATCCTACAGTAAAATCGTCTAACACCAATTGAACAGCTGCCAAACAAATCATTTGATTTGCTGTCTGGTTGTCTGCTTGTTCATGTAGTCCGAGGCCTGTTGTAACGCTTTTGGCACAATTTGAAAGCACATGGCTAGGCTGTGCGATCAGTACGGACAGCCATTTGATTTGGACGGCGGCTTAATGCTGAACTATAAATGGGTAGCCAAACGGAATGAAACCGAGACTGTGAGACGACTCAATTCTGTTTACCTCTTCATGAACAATCTGTGCTTCATTATCACAAAAAGGATAATTAATGGTGAGTGATAGACGGCGGTGAGAGGCAGCAGAAAGCAATGATTGTACAAGATGAACGCAAGGCCAAAGCAACGGACCAAACAGTGAGAATGCCAGATAAAGCAATCGGATGGCGTGTTGAATTATATAGCCTGATGGATTGGATAGCTTAGTGCATTGGATAACCTTTTGAATCGGACAGTCTGTTAAATCGGACAGCCTGGAGCGTCGGACAGCCGTAGTATTTGGATAGCCTACTGATCTGTCTTCTGCCTCAGAGGCCCCAGAAGTGGGACCGTGAGTGAGATAAAACTTGTGAAAGGAATGTTAAGAGTTGCAAGTTAGGTATGATATGATAAGACGCCCGAAATTGGCCCCTTCTTAGGAATCTGGACACCTGTATTTTCAGCAGCAGGTATATGCTACACATCTGCCGCAAGGGTGGCTAGGACAATATGAATGAATAGTAACGATGCAGTAATAAGAATGGAGGGAAGCAACGGGCAGCGGCTCAATGTCTTGAAGCAAAGGCGAGGACAAGGTAGAAGCGTTCACAAGAGACGAAGTCTCCAGAAGACAGCTCTCAGGAGCTTCTCTCTCCCCGGTGCTCCTCTCTCCACGGAGCTTCTCTCTTGGGAGCTCCCTTCTCCTGGAGCAATTTTCTGCTAGGAGCTTTTCACTCCCAGGAGCTCCTCGCTCTTCGGCGATCTTCTCTTCTCGGAGAGGTTCTTCGCGGAGCCTATCTCTACTCGGATTATCATGAGCATCCGTTTAAACTTGCTGATATTTGGATAGGATGAGCAAGGAGCTGGGGGACCAGAATCAGGATCGGAATCAGGATCGGAATCAGGACCGGAATCAGGACAAGGACAAGAGCAAAATTGAGCATGAGTCGCCTGAGGCACCATGATTTCAATCATGAGCGAGCTCGAGGTAGCCCAAGCAAAGCTTGATTGTGGTTGAGCAGAATTGAGCCGACGTTGAGCCGACTTTGCGAGTAAGATTTTGCTAATATAATCTAATAAAAATAGCCAACTTAATTGGGTGTATACCAAGAGTAGATTTGACTTGAAAATAGCACTCTATACGCTAGGCTTAGCCTTAAAGCAGCTCCAGACTATTAATAGCAAGAATTTAAAGCCATTAGCGTATCCTAAGCTATTTTTTAAGGTATATAGAAGTCCCTACTTTTTTAAAATACATTACGTATGGGAGCGCGGCCTTATTCTTTAACTAAATAATACTAATTCTCATTAATATTATTACGGCCTTTCTGTTCGACTTCTTTGCCTATTTAACTGCCCATTATATTACTAATAAGCTATTTAACCAGGCCGACTTCGATTTACTATAATAGGTGCACAATCCTCTTCTCTAGCGCTACTATAGATGCCTATCCGCAAATAATCGTTGCGAGTAACAAGATAACAATAAAACTATACGTAATCTATTACATTATAAGCAAAGCTGTAGACGTAATAGAGGCAAAGGTAAAGGTAAAGGCAGAAGCTCTTAATTAGCTACTATATTAGAAAGCCATTAAAAAGTTACTCTAATAAGCTAGCTAATAGCTAATAGCTACTTTAACACCTGCTGCCTTAGGAAGCTAGTAAATAGCTACTCTTATATCTCCTGCGTTAACTACTATATTAGGTACGCCACTATTATATTAAGATTCACCTCTAGTTAACTACCCTATATCTCTAGCCTCTATTCTATTCTTAGAACCTATTAAGAACTTTATTAATTTGTAATCGAGAGCCCCTAACGCCCTATATTGATCTTATAAACAATATATATACTATATAGGCAGGCAGAGACCGTGGCCGTCATCGCGGTAGCCGTGGTGGTGCTCCAGGGCCTCAACCTACAGGCAAATGCCACGTTGAGGGTGGCTTGCACATGACTTTTAGGCTTTGAGAGGCTTGGTCATTACGGATAGCTACTGGAGGCTTCAATACCAAGGCCAAAATACGTACAAATTGTGGAGAAAATCGACGTGGCGACTCGACACCATAAGTATGTATGATGATTTAACATACGCGATACGTGATGAGGCTAAGCTGCAATGAGCATGTGTATGTATCGAACAGTGCTAGGCCTGCCGCTAAAAGGCCTATCAGTTTAACGAATTCCAGTGATTTTAGAACTGTACATAGGTTTCCTATGTAGTTTTAGACTTTTCGCACGTTGGTGGCGTCTATAAAGGCTTTGCAGTGGGCGTGCAGGTGTAGAGGCTGCTGCGGGATAAGCCTAATTCGGGGCATATATATCCACTTGAAACGCATATATATTTACCGTCGCCCTTGAATAATAGCGCCAGATAGAAATAGTCCATTAAGACCTCTATTCGATATCAAAGTGCTAGAAATCAAAGCGAGTAACAAGCCAGCTCAAAATTCTCGACGAAAAGAAAGCTTTGGTAAAATGTCACTATCTAAAATGAAAACGTAAGCACGAAAGCATAACCTCATGAAGAATTACTGGGAGGTGCCCGATATATGTTCTTCTCCGGCAACTTATTTTCATCCAAACAAAGCCTTTCCCAAAGTGCGCGCCAGTGAGGCGGCTTCCAAAAATTAGAGAAATTGAGGTCTGGAAACTCCAGAATCCACCCTAGTCTATGTCGAAAGGTGATCCCGTCGCGGAGACCTCGATCGAACTTGATACTTGAACAAATAGTGAGGATATAGAGAGCAGCTAATGCACCGACACAGCAAGTCGATATGACTACAACAGGCACAATCCAGGTTCGGATATGCCGTGAGGTCCCATCCGGGTTTCTGGTGGGCACCAGAGGTATGACGACTATGAAAATGTTCCCGCTGACGAAAAGAACACCTGCAAGTATCCGGAGTGCGACGAGACCAATTCCTTCACGAAGCCTTCGCATGGATATCCGGAATGATTCGAAGCGGTTTAGGTTATAGAGGGGCTCTTCTGGGTCATTCGAAACAAGATGTTCCCTTGACTGCGTAGTGCTATTACCTCGATGAGAATTTGCCAGCATTGGAGTATCCGGAGGAAATGGCGTTTGTGGTTCGCAACTCTGCGGCCTGCTTGCAGATTCTTCATGTTGCAGACGATGAGTTTTGATATGATTATAATTGAACAAAAATCCTATCCCGAGGAATACTGGCCAGGAGTATTAGTTATTATAATAGTTGGGAATAGATGTATTTTATAGACTCACTTGCAAAGATGGAATGACCATAAAAGAAAAATCCATCGATAATAAACGGAACTTCTCTACAATCATGGAAGAAAACCGACGCTGCTATGGCTGTGAGCGCAATCAATGTGAGAAGCATGAGGCCACCTCTCGGCGTCCCCTTCTTATCCCAGCCTGACTCGCCGTAAGTCGAACTCGTCTGAAATACTTCGTAGAAAGGTAGGATTCTTTTCACCGCAATCTTTCTGATTACTTTCGGTAACGTTTATTTAGTGACTCAGTTGGAAGATTACGAATTGTAGAGTAAATACCTCTGCTGTTTGTATATGAGCTGCTCACAATGCTTCCTAATGCTGAAGCCGCAATGCATAATGAAATTAAGAACAATGCAGCTCCATGATTCTTCACACTAAGGACCTGTTCTAATATTAGTGATTTGTTCAAGGCAGTGGTTGTTAGGAATGATGAATCACACCTTTACAGTGTATATTACGGTCATTGCGTACTTTCCTTGGATAATCTCTTCGAAATTAAAAAGCCAGAGCTGTGCAGCAGTTACAAAAAAAATTCTGCCTAGCTCCAAAGATAACGCACCATGACAATGTTGAATAGAAGGTAGAGAACGGTGACTGCAGTAACTGCCGAGTAAGCACCATATTTTAAGGCTGCCACTCGAAATTGAGAGTTCTCAATATGACACAATTCTTCACCGCCATCTACTTCAGAAGCAATATAGCCTGCTCATTTCAGCTGGTGTATTGCCAACAAGGGTGTGTTTGGGTTCTTACTGGCGCATTGCCATCCTTGGTAGTTGTAAAGGACCAGGAAAAGAGCAAGAGCCTTATTCTTTGCAGGAACACCAGCTCCAAAGTCCGTCGCAAATCCTTGGAAAAATGGTACAGAGTGTCTCTCTATAATTAGGTATACGAGCCCTGCGCAAATCAAGACGAGCAGAAATAACACCTTGAATGCCGCAGTGGCTCGATTCACAAAAATTCCAAGTCTTGGGAGTGCATAATGAACCCAGAAAATTATCAAAATTAAGGCGCTCGCGATATATGCTGTGCGCCATGCATCTGGACGATGAAATTCGTGTGCGACGACATGCAGGCCGAATACCAATGAACTTGCTGCAGGTGTCGAAAACGTGACGAAAAACCAGGCAAACGAGCACATAAGCACCAGTGGCGGACGCGGAAACATCCTAGGGAGCTGACTTGAATGTTAGCCACCCCGGGGCAGTAAATACAGGGAAACAGTCCCAGTTTTCTCACAAAAACAAATTCTCCTCCATTGAATGGCCAAGCTGAAGAGTACTCGAGGTTCGTGTAAATACTATCGACCTATTAGTGTTCCAGGAATAAACCCAGGGATGTTGAAGGCGTACCAGCTGAACGCATAAAAACCACCAACTAGCCATAGCAACGTGGCAAACAATTTATTTTCGACTAATGCTACCACAAAGGCGGGCGAGATAAAGATTCTCCAACCTATGGTTTGGTTTATGACATGACACGCAACGTCCCATGAACTAACCGTAATCCGGGCTGGAGACTCTCCACCGACAAGCCCAGTTTCTTGCATGAGGTGATGTCGTACAGCAAACACTGCACGACAATGATACCTAGGTAATATGATATTATTGCGTCTGATAATTCATATAAGTATCAGTCTGATCATACTCATATCATATAGAATGCGTAGCAAATAAACGGAAGCAGAACATAAAAATAAAGGAAGATATGCGCAGTTAGAAGAATGACGTGTATCAATTCGGACCATCCTGTATATTTGTAGTGTGACACGGCGGGAGAGTCCACCACCAAGCCCAACCCTGGAGAAGGCGACAAGGCAAACTTTGGAGGACAGCTGTAACGCATTGAGGCTCGAAACACGGCGGAAATCAAATGAACAGATGAGCGTGAGCAATATATCAGCACCTTCCCTCAAGGCTCACAGCCTTGAGCTAAAACCGCGGTCGTCGTTGCAAGGGTGCCTTATCATATATTCTCATCGGAAGTGGTCACTACTCTATTCAATCCCACCGGTGCAGCTATAGACGCCTTGTTTTCGACACTGTTGCCGAAAAAGCCTCGTGCCCCACCCTGCCAATCCTTCTCGAAACAGCAAGATATTAATGGAAGAACAAATCCTCGAGGGCCGGTACATAACCCACAGAGAAACCTTGATCAAATTCCTTAAAGACACTTATGGGCCCTATAACTTTCGCGCACAGGTATGATTTGACCTATTTTGTCGAGTCGTACTGACGTCAGAATCGGCGCTGACTTGAACAAGGAGGAAATAGATGGGAAATGGAGGCTAAGTGTACCAGCAGGCCGGGCGTTGAACCAGGTAATTCGCGACCATGGAAATGAACTGTGCACTTGAGAATTGCTGACAGGAATATCTTACACCGCAATAGCAGCAAAAGCAGAGAATTCAAGATCTTTCTCAGCGAGCAATGCAGGAGCAACCGCAGATGGAAGAGGAAGAGAGCCAGTAACCTGCCCAGTGAGATTTGTACAGGAAATAGATTGATTACATTTTTGAACAGTATTTGTTTAAAAGGGGGTATTTTCTCCATGCAAGTTTTATGCGGGCGGGTGTCTGTTTTCAGCCGGAATCGGGCAGGCAAGGCGTTGTCGGCTTATTGAAGCCAAGTTGCGCGGCAGGGTTGCTTTGGAAAGTGGTTGGGGGGGAGGTACATTCATGGATGTCTTTCGTGAAGCCATTGACATAGCCCGTCTCGCCTTGTTCTCGTTCACCAGTTGATTGTTGTTGCAAAAATTGAAGTCGCTTTGATAGTGTAGAAGAATATGAAATGCAGTGACATGAGCAGGTTCGCGAGGTTTGACTGACTAACCTACTTCGGTCGCACCCATCCAGATCTGAACTGGCGGCCTCGTCCACAGCGAGACCTTGGGACGGACGAAGCATTTCCTCTGAGAGAAGAAAAAAATTATGAGCCTCATCTGCTAATTCTAGTTAACTTTTGCGCTGGTCATGATGAGCATGACGTGTTCCCCATCTCACAAGCAAGAAGGCTGAGACTCAGCCAGCCTAAATATATCATGTACCGCACGCAGACTCAAAAGGCGAGTGGGCAAGCAGGCAAATTGCCTTGAAATTGCCTCACAAGCCAGCAATTCAAAGTCTTGAGAACTTCAAGGATCCATTGGATCCACATGTGAAATTGCCTTTTTGCCCTATTCCGGGCCCACAATTGAACCTGCCTTTCAACCTTGGATGTTATGCCGCAGAGGGTAAATACCAAAGATATAGCCATACCCACCTCCGTAGCTTCTTCTCACATGATATCGATGGGACTCAGTATGGTCGACATCAAGTCTCCGGAATGTTTCCAGGGATGGCAGCAATTCCCACGCAATTTACACTTTTCTCTACTCCATGTCGATCCCAATCGATGCTCTGAGCGGCTCTCACAAGACTCTGAGAGACTCTTTGTCCAAGATGGAGAGAGTCGGCTATGGGCGCTTCGAGTTGATGATAGCATTGTTGACGAAGGTTGTGCGAATCATTGACCGTATCCCTCTGCAGAAATTTGTGGAGAGACTGACAGAGTCAATTGCTGATGATTTTCAACCAGATGGAAAAAGGAGTGTGCGCATCCAGTTGCTAAAAGACGATTCTGAACTTGCTTTGTTCTTACAGAAATCTCTTTCATCAACGCAAGTATTGTATGATTCCGGGCTATTCTGGTGGGTTCAAAGTTCACTAATGATGCGGTAGTTTCATCCGTCAAAACTTTTCGTGGGGCCGGCTCCTCATATCTGAAGATATGTTCAGGAAGCTGTGCACAAGCCAAAAAGTTCACCCAAGCTTTCTCGATATCGTGCACATTTTTGGGGAGAAAACTGAGGCTGTCGAGGAGAGTTATTCTGCTTTCTTCTATCACTCCTTGTCACAGTACGAGAAAGCGTTCCCTAATATTTTCCTGGGAAATAATGGCTACGGTATAGCTCCGTGTTTTCAAGTTCAGTTGCGGAAGATCTCGCGTTACTAAATTTTTGCAGTCGTTGGATACAACATCAAGTACGTTGCTGGCCATGGGAGACCTTTTTTAAAGGATCCATATTCGATTAGAGAAACAGGAGTCTTTCAACTTTGCGCCTATAATTCGACTGGAACACAGCGCAGTAGCTGGTTGTTCATCCATGCATCAGACGCATTGGAAGAGCGTCTTGAAGGAATATTTAGGAACGCGGAGGAGACTGCGTGCGCCGTTCAATTTCAGATACACGCTCTTATACTTCTCAGTGTATCGGAAAATTGGCGCCCTTACACAAACTACTTGGAAGACACATTTCGAGCCCTGGTATGATTGCTCTAAATGGTCTTGTAGCAAAATCATGGGGTAACACGCAAGCAGCTTAAGCAAGGGTTTTATACCAAAATCGAGGGTCCCAGCGCAAAAGGAGATATCCACGCAGATTTCTCCGACATTCGAAAACTACAGTTGCTAACCGATAAACTCCGAAGCCTGACTCATATCCTGCAGCTAAACATCAATTTAGGAGTGCAATTGAAAGACAGCATGAGACATATGCTAGAGACGACGCGAGCTGCGTCAGCTATTGCCACATCTGTCGAAAACTTCAATTTCCAAATAGACATGTTTATCTCGCAGCATCGGACTCATTTAGCAAGGATTGAGTCGTTGGTTTCTCGTGCGCAGGGTGTTTCCTCCTTGGTGCGTGTCAAACTCACGGACTAAGACTTTGCAATCTCGCTGATAAAATTAACCCACAGATTCAGAATATTCTAGACATTCGAACTGCATCCAGTAGCAGTCGGATCAACAACGCGGTTCACAACATTACGGAGCAGGGAATTCAGGAGAACAAGCTTATCAAACAACTTACTCATCAAGCAACTCAAGATACTCGAGCCATGAAAGTAATTGCGTTGATATCATCTATATTCTTACCAGCGACGTTTGTTGCTGTAAGTCGCTCGCGGATGCAACATTACTTACAAGGTTAACACAAAGACAGACATTCTTCGGTTCTAATTTTTTTGGGTTCAAGTCTGGGAAAACCCACAACGTTTTAGCGGTTGCTGAGAACGTATGGATATATGCCGTTATAACAATCGCACTCTCCAGTTTTACCGTGGTTGCTTGGGTATGGTGGTTGAAATGGAGTAAGCTCTCTCGAAGAAGTTCTTTTGGGCTCAGTGATAACGCATCTCCTTGAACTGTGCCGAAAGGTCGTGTTGGAAGATATTATAAAGCTTATAGATTTAGGAACCGTACCCAAAAGTTGGCTACAGAGGGGCGAAACAGTCTGCACAGTTTCAACCGGGAGGACCAGGAACTTGCCTTCTTTTTTTTCGTTAAAAGCACTATTTATGGCTTGTTTTCTTTATTACAGTGGGGATGTTCGATATTCCTCTCCCTAAAACACCTATCCCTAACCGCCAACATGGTAGATGGCGCACTTGGCAACTTAGGGGCTACTTATTTGCGCAACTAAATCAGACACTTTTTCATTCAGACACTACTTGTTATTTCTTCTGTATTTCCTTTTTATAGCCCCTCGTTCTACGCATCACAGTATTAAGCACTTCCAACAATATCATAACATAGTGCAGTCGCGCAGCGGTTTGACTTTACGTCGTGTAACAGTTGTGTCACTATCGCTAATGTGCAAATATAATATAGAAAGCTCATTAAAGGAAGGCGTTGGTTTGCAATAACAAGGTATCTAACTTCCGCATGCTCCATTAAAAGTCGTATGCATATAGTTTTTCGTTGAGTTTGAGTTCGCAACGGCCAGTAAGCCTGAGATTTGATCGACAGCTGTCGACTGGCCAACATATACACTAGAGCCCTCCATGCCTACCATTCGTGATACAGATCAGTCTTCCAGTCTAAAACGCAAGAAGTATAAAAATGCAGTGGTCAAGCCGTTACTCATATCTCATATGCGTTCTTCGAGGAATGCACTGAAGGGTTTTCGAGCACCGAGAACCAAGCGTGCCAACTTTGGTGATTACTCATGGTAACCTATAAAGTATTCCCTTGAGCATATCCACTCCTTATGAACCATGTCAAATTCCTTTAGTAGGTTGTCTCGGCCTAGTAGTAGTAAGTCATGGGTGGTGACAATGTTCGCGCGAGGTTGCGTCAATGGTGCGGGACCTCTGAAAAGAAGCCTATTTCGCTGACTTACTATCTTGGTCGCAGAATTGCAGGTCTACTTGCTGGGTTGCATGGCTTGCCCAATAACCGTATGGTTCGCAGATGTTAATGTCAACGAGGTCACGCAGATCAATCTCTCGGATCAAGACTTTTGATAATCTCAAACCGGTGGATATCATTTGAATATTCGTATGATGAGAAACTGCGATTTGTTAGTACGGCACCAGAACACTATTATGGAAGACATACCATAAATAACGAAAAATCTTTGAGGGGTATTAATAGCCATCATCATCTTGATTAGATGCGTGAAACTGGATTCGTGCAAGCACCTTGGTTTTACAGGCCTGTCTGTCCAAATCTGGATTCTAGCATCACTGACACGAACTGGGTTCTGTCGTCTATAAGGAGGAATAGTAAGAAGCTGTCTCTTCTTTTCCAGAAGAAACGAAGAGGCTTTAAAAGTCGAACTAAACGTAAATATTTAGTTGAGTCTTCTAGCAGACTACTGCTTGCACTTCGCAGTGGATCAAAGACTCAAAGCTTACTCTTTATGAACGAATAGTCCCGTAAGCGCTGATAGGACGCGAAACATGTCTTTAAAGTTGGTAAGCAGAGCATACCTATGATCTCAGGAAGCGGGACTGGGAATACCTTTCTGAGATCGGAAAAAATAGTCTTGCTTACGCCCATTCACGGACATCAGCTTCATTGCCCTTGGATTTTCAAGAAAAGGGAGGAATCCTGTAATGCCTCGTTCGCTGTCGTCCCTAGTGGCCGTACTTTTCCTGCGGTAAGCTGTTTTTGTCATTAGCATTCCAAGTAGTCATATTAAAGAATGTCCGACCCAGCTGACCTTGAAATTCACGCATCCCATGGCGGCCATGACCGACCATATAATAGACTTTAATGAGCCGTGTTGGATTGTCGTAGAAAATCACGCATTCCTTCTTGGCTGAATCGGGCCCGCCAATGAAAGTAGCACGTCTGATATCCTTTGTCAACAATCGAAGATTTGAATGTTCAGCAGCATATTTGAGGACTCACAACGATGTATCATGAATTTCTGAGTCCATTGGAACGATATTCTCGCGCAATCGTCGGTATATTTCGGGCTCGTCGGATATCTCGTCAACCTCATCAAAGCCTGAAACTTCATCGATATGACCTTTCAGCCAAAAGACCACCTCTGAAATGCCAGGTCGCTTGTCTTTGGTTCCAAGCATCATCTTTTCGATAAAATTAAAGAAGTCCTGGTTATAGAATCGCTCCTGCCATGCCGACAATTTCTCATCTTCTCCATTTTTGCTCTTAGCAACCCGCTTGTGGAGATCTTTATGTCTTTGGCCAACTGACTGCTTCATAATTTTGCCTTTGTGGAAACACGCTGATTCAAAGCCAAGGTCTTGACAGTCTTCCTGCTTTCGCTCAATTCGGTAGTCGTTGAGACCGTCTCTCCCCTGTAACTCGGCCGTGGCAACTTCGGAGAAGGTGGCGCCAAGGGACCAGACATCGTATGAGAATTCATCTGGACGGTCTTCCGGCGGTGAGTATATCCCTCCTGCCCTTATATCCACATTTTCAGAGGCTTCAGTTTGACTCTCAATGAGTAAAGAACATCCTAGATCCGCGATCTTCAACTTGCCGTCATGAAGGAGGAGGTTTTGGGGTTTTATATCGGAATGGACCATCCCGTTTTTCTCTCGCAGGAACTTGAGCGTTCTGGCAACCTCAAGGCATTCCTTCCATATATGCATCGACTTTTCCCGTGTAGCCGTCCAGTTAAATCCCTGAAAGTGGGCGTTGAGCTGTTCCTCCAGCGTGCTTTCAGCGCACAAGAAAATGATAGAGAAGTAGTTTTCGTGAATAAAGGCCCCTACTGCAGACATTAAACGATCATGATTCTTCTGGTTGATACGCAAATGGATCTCCCATTCTTTGTGTGCGAAGACGAAATCTCTCCTGCTGAAGACCTTTCGAGCAAAAAAAGTCTGTTTGGTTTGTAAGCACATGCTGAGAGGATGTATTTGAAGTACGGAGTTGAGAATGAGATACCTTCTGATTTTCTATTTCCGCGCCTTGATACTCTGGGATCAAACATTTGTATACACTGCCAAATGATCCTTTACCAAGAAATTCAATATCCTCGATGGGCACGGCTTCGTGACCCTCATAGTTGATAACGTTTTGTGAGGCAACCAATGGCTTGACATTGAATTGGTATTGCTCTCGTAAGATGCCGTCCTGGAGGCATTTGGCCTCGTCTCCAATATCTGACAGAAATTCCAGGTCCGAGTGTCGAAGGAAACGGCCACAGTGTAGCTTGACATTCTCCAGCATAAATCTCCTGATTAAAGTGGGCCTTCCTTGGGCAATTAGAAGGGCGTACATCAGTAGATACTCGTCCTGGAGTTGGTGTTCAATCTCCCGGTATTGGCTTGGTCGATCTTGATTGGGATACTCGGTGCGAAAGTGGCGGTGGCATTTTTCGCAAGCGCAAAGGAAAATCTTATCGAGAGGATTGACCGCAAAAGATGCGAGTATAATTCTTTTTGGGTAGTAATATTCTGGGGAATGTCGAGGTAGGTCAGTCATATGGATTTGCCGCACTCCTTTGTTATATAAAAATAGTTTAGCACGCTCGCACCAAGGAGTAGGTATATCCTCCATGGCAAAGCTGGACTTTGAATTATGCTTAAAGGAAATGTCATTCTCCTCTGATTTCCAACGGAGGTCTCCAGAATGGTCGTGTCAGGGAAGTTGGAAGGATCGCGCTTTGCAGATTGTTGGAGTATAAATTATGACTGCAGAGGTTGAACGTGTATGATTGGGTCGGAAACGTGGCGGTAGCTTGAGGAAGGCTTGCGCCACTATTGGTCTGTGCGCAGAGGAGGCTGAAGGCTCAAGGACCCTACAAGGACACCACAGCGTCCGTGTGAGCAAGCGAACAATGAAACGGGTCGCCCTGAGAGAATACCTATCATGCTTTTTATTCCGTTGTGTTTTTGGACGGGCGATGTTGTGATGAGTGAATGGCCAGTCGTGGCTTCTCACAGCTAAAATAGAGCATAGGCCAAAAGCAAGTTTGCTAGAGGATTAGGAGGTTTT
Organism: Lepidopterella palustris CBS 459.81; assembly: GCA_001692735.1. Classification (NCBI taxonomy): domain Eukaryota; kingdom Fungi; phylum Ascomycota; class Dothideomycetes; order Mytilinidiales; family Argynnaceae; genus Lepidopterella; species Lepidopterella palustris. The sequence goes on from KV744948.1 coordinate 19,184, forward strand.
GTTGAACCTCATTTGAGAAATGTCAAACATTGAGAAACGGATGTGTTGTGCTCGAAGTTTTTTTGGTTGTTAACCTTGTAGTCCGCTTGCATTGCGTCGAGGGAGGCTCAGACGGTCAAAGTATGCCTTGGGTGTAAATCCGAGTCCTCCAGTCCGTCTTTCCTAGAATCGTGAGATTAACTCGGCCCAAGCTTATGCCAGTCTCGTACCTGCATGCCTTTAACCTCTGAAGGCTTTCGGGTTTGCAGAGATGAGAATCATCCCGAACAACGCAGATCTACAACATTTCTGTTAGTCTTCCTCCTGCCAACACCACGCAGCTGGCCAAAGGACTGAGGTAAGCAACAAAGTAGGCGTGTAAATGTATCTGCTGGTGGAGGAATCCCGGAAGGTGACCTGCGGGCAGCGTTGTATTGCTGAATCAAACCGAGCCAGTCAAGTCAGAGCGCCTCATTTTATTTACGTTAGCTCCAACCTCGTCTCGATTAGGCACCTTTTGAGGCTCCAATTCACGATCTCCAAGATGCACCCTCGAACCTGCTCCGCCTCCTCATGGTCACGCTCTAGTTAATATACGAGTACTTGTACAACATAAAGCCGTCTTAGCATAGGCATGGCTGCCTCACATTTCGCATTTCAGATCCGCCTTCCACTTTCGATTGCAAGTTAGTATCAAAAGGCTTCCCCAAGGCGCCCGAGCCTCTCTGGAGTACACAGCCACACACTACGCAGCCAGAAAGCCGCCCGAACGAGGTTAAACCCCTGCTAAAACAGTCGTTGATTGGACTACACAGTCAAAAGCGAATATTTGTTAATGCAGAATGTCCGCAGGACGCGACTCCGTCCTGCACATTTCACTCTCCAGCGTACTCTTCCCAGACCAAACCAAATAACGCCGGTCAGATAACGCACGGCAAGGATATCACCATTATGGTAATCAATGCTGCGCTTTCTGGCCATGCATGCCTCACGAAGGGCCTTCCCGTAAGGTGGGACCAAGGTCGGTAGAGGCTTAGACGGAGAAGACGGGGCAGAAGCATGATTCTGTTCAGAAGATAGTCAAACAAGACCGGCCCTAGATTCAGAAATACCGACGTGTACAAACAAAATTAATAAGGCTCTGACATGAGCAGTGCAGAAATCGCGTGACTTCCCAAAATCATGAACCACCCGTATCAATTTCAGGCATATAACGGAAATCCCATAATCAGCATAAGTTTTGCTAACACAAGGAGCTCCAGCAACTCACCAATAACCTCTGCACTACGCCAATAGCCGACGCCCTACTCTCTGTAACCTTCTGCTCGCGCTGCGTCTCTGCGTGCGCAGTTCCTTGATCGCTTTGACTTGTAGAGTTAGAGGTGACGCCTTTGTAGTTTGACCAATTTCGGCGGTTCTTTGGCTCATGCGTTGCCGGAACACTGCTTGTTTCTAACCATTCGTATCAGTATAGGACGTCTGGGCTAAAACCCGTATTGGTATGATGCGGAGAGCAAGCATACTTTTTTTATTGAAATTTCTTGAACAAGAAGCATGGCGCTATTCGTGTAGCTGCCAAAATCACTCGTTTCCTCTCCGGTTCTGCCTGTTCATTGTCCGAACCACTGATCAGACTAAGCCGGTCTACGATGCCGATACCCAGCATGATATAGTCGTGCGAGACCTCGCAGTAGAGTTTGGCGACGTCGAAATCACCGAGAAGTGTACCCGAACCATCAAGGATGCTACGAGAAGGTCCTGTCGCATCGCGCATATCGCTAAAATATCGATAGACATAAAACGAGGGCGGCCGGCTGGGCTGTAGTAAGTTTTACTCCCTCATATTCCTGCTTAACAAGAGGACATTTCAAAACCTGATACTCTGTAGGGAGCGAGCGGTTGAGAAATGTACAATTGGATGCTTCAGCAGTTAAGATGAATGGGGAGGAATTAGAAAGTGAAACCGACTTCCTGGTTGAAAAGGCTAATGGTATGGGAAAAGATATCGAAGAAAATAAAGAGGGAGCAACCACGTTAGTCCGCGGGTTGTCACCATTCAAAGCCCAGGTTGTTGATCAACTCTAGTATTTTCGTAACCAACGGGGAGTTTTGAAGGCTATTGACGATGCATTGGGTTCCCGAGCTGCAATCGAATGGCGGTTAGATATGAAGTTTTGGCTTGAGGATATTGAACAAGAAATGGCGTACATTCATAAACATGACGATCGCAGGGAGGAACTTGAAAACAAGAAGGCATCACGTAGCAATCGGCTGCTCCATTTTTGACATTTAAAGCAGAGTTCTAAATGTTGGTTTCTGCTCTGGATATGATCAAGAGGCACTTCGGTTGAATTTTCGTGATGAATAGTAGCTGAGAAAGTAGTCTTTTGAAGAAATCCTCGGATTAGATTCAAGGTCGCGTGTCACGCTAAAGCATAGGAGTGTTCACCTGCACCCTGGTTAGAATCTAGGGGTATGAACATTCCCCGCACGCTTCGAAAAAGACTGCCCCGCTGACACTACTGTCTGATTCAACATGTCATTCATCTGATTCTATATGCTCAGGCCATGCATCTTGGAGGCAATTTCAGCTTCATTCATTCTGCCTGCTTGAACCGGTGCGGCATTCCAAGTACTAAAACCCCGCCCCATCGAACTCGCAGCTTCCTGGCAAACCCTCTCAATTGCAGCCGTTCTCAATTGATTTGCTCGAGTACATAACGCCTGCGGCGCGTTCTTGTCCCAGCGGGCTAAGTCGGGATGCCCAGAGGAGGTAGGGTTGTAGGTATCAGCACAAAAGGCAGGTATGGATTTATCGAGCATTTCGGGTTCACCAACAAGCTCAAGGAAGAGATATTTATACCATCCAGCACGATTGAGTGCAGGGATGTACTCAGGGTATGGGGAGCTAGGCGCGGGGAGTTCATTGGGGAGTTTGTAGGTTTGATGCGTCACTCCGGTGGAGAACGATGGGTTGAGGTTTGAAGCTGTAGGAACCATAAAGTGCGGAATTCCATTTAATGCCCAAAGGGATGCGAATGCTCGGAAAGAGTCATGCATGAAGATTTCTACAGTTATAATGGTCAGCAAGTGAATAATAAATATTAAGGTATATTCTGCGTCTTATTCCATGCCTGAGCGCAGACTCTAGAGGGATGCAGATAATATCTTCAAATTTACTTACGAGCAGCGTCTTCCGCCAAATTTTGGACTTTCCAATTTGCTAATACTTTCGAAGCCTCCAAAATTCCTGTATCACTCGAATTATTAGGACCCAGTCAAGCAGCTAAATCAAGGTCCATCTCAAAGCCGTCTCGACATGGTTCAAACCTTAAGAGTAATTTTGAGCACTAGGGCGTATGCTTACCAGTATTCTTTGGTTCACAGCCCCGATCTAAACCATCAAACAGTAAATCTGCAATAATGAAAAATTCCTTTGTAGGTTCTTCCGACATGGGATCCGCAATACGCCAAGGGTCGCTTAAAATACTTGCACTACTCGTACTAACTGCTCTTCGTGGTACCCTGAAACCCTGCTGAAGAGATGAAACTTGGCTAGGATGTGACGCTTGCGGTTGCTGGTATGCTTGATACTGCTGCACGGGATTCTGTGAATTACTGGGAGATGTATTTGACTCCGGACCAGATCCACTAGGACTTAATCCACTCAGGTCGGCGGGGAGCTCGGCAATGAACTCCGTTGGTGGAGGTTCCATATGGGTAGGTTGAGGAGTTACAGGTTTTGAAGATATTTGAGCTTGAGCTCCGCTAGGTGGATATACATTCTGGGTAGTTGTACTAGGCGGCGTTTGGTGTTCGCTAGGAATATGCGGGGAAGGACTAGTAGGGTAGGTAGAACTCTGGATCGCTGGACTCATAGGCGCTGACACTAGAGCAGGTGGCCACTGCTGTGACTGATTCAGGAAGCTGTGCGGTGGAGGAGCTGTGGAATATGCCTGTGGTGGTGGCGTAGGATTGAAAGTCGACGGGTGTTGTGGCATCCCAAGTTGTACAGAATTAATACTGGTCGCACTAGTACTGCTTGGAGCCCATTGCTGGGTTTGTTCGTGGTATGGTTGAGGAGGTGGGGACGCTGGGCTCATGGCCTGCGTTTGGTGTAGACCAGAAGGTGCTGCCATACCAGAATCTTGTTGAGGCACGACTTGCAGATTTCCCATTCCTTGTAGACTCCCCATACCTTGTGGACTCCCCATTCCTTGTGGGTTTCCCATTGTTTCCGGGCTCCCCATTGGCTGGGGACTTCCTATTGCCTGCTGATGTACCACCCCATGCTGGCTTCCTATTTCTTGCTGGTTTACCATTCCTTGATTTCCCATACCTTGTTGATTTATTATTCCAGTGTTTTGCTCAGCAGTACTATATTGATTGTAATTTGGTGTTGATTGCGTATATTGTGGGAGCTGTGGCGTTTGTAATGGACTCGTAGTTAGGGTGGGTTGAAAGTAATTGTTCTGGCCGAGAGAAGGGCTGCCATAGCTCTGAGGTGGATACGGAGATTGCTGAGGGTTTTGATATGGTGTCGGTTGCCAAATGGGAGACTGTTGAGGGGTCTGAGCGTTTACTTGCTGCTGCTGTTGGCTCTGTTGCTGGTTCTGCTGTTGGCTCTGCTGTTGGCTCTGCTGTTGGCTCTGCTGTTGGCTCTGCTGTTGATTCTGTGGGTCACTTTGATACTGCTGAGGTTGGTAAGTACTTTGTTGAGTTGAAGAAGCTTGTGAGCTTGAACCAGATGGCTTGTTCAACTTCTGGCCAACTGTCTTGCTAAATTTCTGCCACACTGGTTTTCCTGTGGTAACGGCTTGATTGAGAATCTGACCAAAGGCTGAGGAAGCTGATTGTAAGGAGCCATGATGCTGAGCATGCGCTGGGGATTGCTGGGACGAGTATGCACCGCTCGTGTTGGCTTGGTAAGGCGGTGCATTCTGAGGTTGGTGGTAGGGCTGGCCTTGCTGTTGTGCAGGGTATTGAGATGGTGATGGTTGAGGTGGGACGTATGTACCGGGTGTCGGAGCGTGGGGGAATTGAGACATTTCAAAGCGAGATTCGAGGGTCTCTCAGTCTGAGTAAGGAACGGTATTTTCTTGGAGAGACATCCGCCAATTCCGTAGCTAGAAACAGTTGAGGGTCACAAAAAGAGAGGATCTGAACTCACGAAATGGAGATAGGCCTTGAAGGGCGGCTACGAGCCTTGGCGATGTGGCTTGGAGGGGTTCTGCAATCGACAGGGATTAACAATAGTGGACAGTTAGTACGGTCGAGATTGAACAACTCTGAAAATTTGGCGTATCCAAATCATAGACGACAATTGGTTGATTGATATAGACTATTGGCGTTCAAGTAAGGGAGAGACGCGTCCTCGCCTTTACCTTCCCGTTCCAGGAGTAAAGTGTTCGGACAAACGTCATCTTCATGTCCCCCGCAAAAGCTCCAACGATACCTCACATCCAACTTTTCATGTCGGCCTAACGTACAGATATCTTCAAATCCACCGGACCCTCGATTTGAGATTTATCTTCGGACAGCCTCATGGTTCTATTTACGATTTGATGGGAAGATTTGTTGACATATCTAACGATCTTGGGGAAGAAAATCCCATTTCATCCAAGCATGTTAGTTCTCCGCCAAGCGCAATACCAAGCCGTGCTCAATTATCTGCGGAAAGATTTCCAGATTGTCATCGATAATCTCGCTGATGATAAATCCCATTAAAACCTGATGCTAGAGGCGAGAGAATATCGAAGCGTGGTTCAGTATAAATGGTATCATCTTGGAAACCAAGGCTAGATTGGTGCACTGCTGTCAAAACATTAGGTTCAGTTTCTAATTTTGAGCCTGAATTAAACCATCGCATATGGTATAATGCCAATTGACCTTTGGATGCCTTCCAGGCCCCATCTCAACTCCTTTTTGATACCATGCAACCACCCCAATCCTTACGCCTTGTTATGAGCCCATGTATTTCCCCTTCTTCTCTCTTGACTCCCTAAGAGACTGCTATTCGAACCTAATTTCCGTTCAGTGTGTCGCCAGTAGCTTTCCCTTCCCTGATCCAAGAACCCTCATCTCACCCCCAATCTCTCTCCCATCTCCTCCTTCCCCATCTCTCTCCGTCCCTTTCATCACCTTGGCAACCCACTCCCACTCCCGCTCCCGCTCCCGCTCCCACTACCAACCCCGGCACCGCTCCTCCCCCCTCTACCCCCCCTCAATCGTCCCGCAATCCCCCCTCCCTCTCTTTTCCCCGGGCCCTTCCTAAACAGCTCCTCAAGCCCCAAGTCACGCCAGGCGGGCTGTTGCTGCTTCTGCGTCGCGCGCTGGATACCAAACGCGGCGTGCTGGTCCGGTACCACGTCGTCTTCGTCCTCTGGATTCAGCGGTTGGTGGTGGGGCGGGACGTAGATGTCTTCTGGGGCGAGGTGGGAACGGGTAAATTCTTCAAAAAGGTCGGCGATGCGGGGAGAGGGGAGGTGGAGGTAGGTGCGGGAGGAATCGCGGGACTGGTGATTGTGAGAAAGGAGGAGGGGTGGGGAAGAGGGGAGGGGGGGAGGTACCATTATTCGGTTGGTTGGGTGTAGGGATTGGTTGTAGTAGTGGTAGGTATTATGATTTATGGGAATTTCATTGTGTTGTTGGAGGGGTTGAATTAACTTAGGTAGAGAGCGCTGTCATGTTTCATGTTTACCATCCGTTGCGTTTGGTTGAAGTCGTTGTCAACAGCCACCGCTAAGCCTGGCTCTCGCTTGTCACCCACATCCCGACATTCCCCCGAGCCACTTCAAAATTGTTCGACTGCCAACTCCAATCTCGAACCAAGACGACGACACTCGTATCGACACGCCTGCCTCGCCACGAGCTGCCGCGATAAATGTACGCTCCTTTATTCTTCAGCCTCTCCTCCACACCAGTTTAATGCGAAGAAATTGACAACGGAGGCATAGTAACGACTCAATCCTCAATCAGCCACACACAAACGAATAATCATGTCTCACGAATCAGTATGGTACTCGCGTCCTAGGACCTACGGCAAGGGCGCGCGTCAATGGTGCGTCTTCTCCCCTCCAATCTCCTATCCAAAGATCTAGAGGCTGCAAATATGAGGGAGGAAAGAGGTGGATGAGATTATGGGGCATTATACTGATTCGTTTGAGTTCGCTATAGCCGCGTCTGCACCCACAAGGCCGGTCTCATCCGGAAATACGGCCTCAATATCTGCCGTCAGTGCTTCAGGGAGAAGAGCACTGATATCGGTTTCGTGAAGGTGAGGCCGACTACGCTTCACTTTACCGCACCCTTCTGCATGCATATTCATATCAACATCTCCAAAACCCGGAAAACTACACATTACACCACTACGTCACGCATCCAGGACAAGAACTCTACTAACACTGTACACAGCACCGATAGATGCACCCAGAGGGGAGGGGACGAGCGTTTTTGTGGAGGATATATTGGAACGAGGGATAGCATGCATGCGACGACGGGGTGACGAAGGGAGGGGATGGTGTTCTGCCATGCTGGCTGATTTCTTCCACTTTTGGGGTTGCGAGGGGGGAAACAAACAAGGATTTCTGTTTCTGAGTGCTAGATTCACAAAATAAGAATCAAACTCTTGATAAACTTCTCATTCTTAGAAGTGAACTCGAGCCGGTCCTTACGAAGACCACCGTCCTCATTCATGGCTACAATCCAGCGGACAAGATCCACGGCCCAAACCAGGGAGGGATAAGGAGCTCATGAATCTTCACAGCAACCCGGACGATTCCTGCCAAAATGTTCGCCTCTCTTCTCCCTCTCAGTAAAATACATTCACTCCCAATATAACAATCAAATCTCCAATAAGGCCTCCAAACCACCTCCTAATGCAAACAAACCCACATCATCCATGAAACCATCAATATCTCACACATCACCCAATGCAACAACCAATACCCTCACACCCAGCCCAAATAAAAACAAACCCCCAAACGCCAAACCTCAGCATACCTCATAACAACCCTAAACCTTCACCACATCCACCCTCGCCCTATCATACATCCTATTCCCAACACCTTCCCCCCTCTCCCTCTCCTCATGCGACATAACCATCGGCAGCACAACCATCCTCGCGTACGTCCCCGCCGCCCTCCTCTTCGCCAACGGGCCCGGATTAATAACAATCACACCCGCAACAACCTGATCAACATCAGCATACATCTCCAAAACTTCCCACAAACACCAGAAATCCAGTGAGCAGCGTGCCAAACTCACCTTAACAAAAGGATTCAACACCGACGGACAAACAAGCACATCAGGCAAAACATTCAACCACTCCCCCAATTTCAAATAACTTGTGTCCACCATTGCTCCAAGTGGCAAGAACGTATTTGGCGCTCCAATCTCCTCCTCGCCCTCCCCAGCTCCCACACACTTCTCCCCGACACTAGCCACAGTGACAGCAGGCAAGCTCTCTCTTGCCGTAGGCGGGAACAATGGCAGAAAAGAGCGCTGCTCTATAATCGCCCTCGCGTTTCTCTCTAGCACATTCGTACTCTTCGCTTTCCCGCCCACACACTCTTCGCGCCGCAGCATATCCAGCACATCGACGCTGCTCATACCCACGACGAACTCATTCATAGTTAGCGTCATGGGATTCGTGACAACCAGGACTTGGCGAGGAAGTCCAAGTTCTCTTTTCGGGAACTTGTCTTGCGGATACGCGGCGTGGCGGGATAGGGCATCGCGGAGGGAGGGGACGAGGATAACGGAGCAGGTGGGGAGGCGGGCGGAGAATTCTTGCAGGGTACTGCTGATGTGGTGGCGGAAGAGGTCGGAGAGGGTGGCGCGGTCGGGGTTGGTGGCGGTCGGGGGGAGGTCGAAGGAGCCGGTGCGGATGAGGGGGTGTTCAGCGTCGATGAAGGGGCCGGTGAGGATGAGGGCGTCGGCGACAGTGGAGACGGCGTTGTCGAGGAGGGCGTGGAGGGGGGAGTAGTCGAGGGATGTGTCTGTTGTGTATGGGCCAGAGGCTATGAGGACGTTGAGGGGGCGGGGAGAGGATGGGTCAGAGGATGGTGTGTCAAGTAGGCGGGCATTGCAGGCGTCCATGTCCTCGATATTAGTTGCGGGTAATGGGAGAAGCGGGAGAGATAGGACTTCGTTCACGGAGAAGAAGTCGCCGGATGCGTTGGACCCCCGCAATGCGACGATTTGCCCTGGGAAGAAGTTGTAGGATTGGAGAGATTCCACGTGGAGAGGGACACGGAGACCGGCTCCTGTTCGACGGGACGTTTCGAGAACTAGGGACGCGGCATTGAGTCGGCCTTCGCTGCTATCGGATGCTATGCGGCCTACAGCAATGATCTCGTTGGTGCTTTGGTTCGCTGGATTGCCGAAAGCTGTGTTTTCGAGCTCGTGATGGTCTTGCACGAGGGCTAGAAACTCGTCGATGCGGTCGTCAAGGACTTCGGACGCTTCTGAGAGCTTCATCGCCATTGTCTTGTATGAAAACTTGGCCATATCGGTATTGGCTTTCATCTTGATTCTCGAGGCGGTTGGAGGTTCCTCTGGTGCCTCGGGTAGTTCGATGTGGCCGTTCACTTGTTCCACAATCTGCCCTGCGTTCTCGCGTCCTGCGAAACTGAATGTCCTGTCCATTGCTTGAGTATTATCATGAAACTAGGTGTAAAATGTGGAGCTTACTGTAAACGATTGACATCTAAGCTTGAAAGTGGTGTTTGTACTCCATTTGGAGAGCTCATTGCATGGTTCTTGCTTACTTTAGCTGCCGGGGTCTCGAAATTCGACTTCCTCTTGGTCGTGCTGCCATCGACGCCTTTCAGAGCTCCAGGTCGGGGAGTATTCGGTACCAGGCCATCAAGCCTATTTTCAATCAGCATCAGCGATCTTAAACATTTGAGATTGGTGTTTTCTTACATCTCAAACACGTCCGACCCTTTCCCTCCAGTGCGGGGTGTTGGGGCACCAACTTTCTTCTGGTTGTTCCCAGCATGAGCCTTCCCCCTTCTCTCTCGTTCCAGCACATCCTGAATATCTTTCTTGAAATCTCTTGCCGTCTTTAAATCTAGGGTCGTCTCATCTCCGCCCATCTTCATACTGTAAGCCTCCCACTTGAAAAATAGCTCTTCTGCGGATATTGAGTAGAGGCGGAGTATCGATTGCAATTCTCCCAGAACTTCGGGTCGCAATTCCGAATGGGGGCCAGCATAGTGACCGAAACGCTCGTTGAGCTCAATTTTGCTGTCGTCCATGGTGATTGAGTTGTCTGGATGTCTGATGGTGTTCCGCGGTGTGCAAGACGCGTCGAAACGCGCCTAGACGATAAAGTGGCGGTTAATATTCGGAGAGTGACCTGCAGTTGGTATATCATCCTGCCAAGGATAGACTAGACTAGGGTCTTCCTCGACGGCTCCAGTTATGTCGGTTCTCAATACCTCAGCTAAGCCCGGACTTCCGTCAATTGCTACACAGCAATATAAATTCCTTCCTTCGCATTTTGAAGTTCACCAACCTCCAAGTGCTCTCCTAAATCAAACATACTCGCCATACTACCCGCGAAAATGTCTACTGCCGTCGCCGAACCCACAGCCAGCGGAACCAACCCAGATGCCATCTTGAACGAGAAAACCCTCTTGACGACAACCACCAGAAAAGCAGGTGACGCTTCCTCAGAGATGGGAGCAAGCTCAATCGACTCCAAATCAATCAGAGAAGCAGATCCCAAATCTCCCTCAGCCGAGCCCGCCGGGCCCGTGAAGAGGCCTCTCACGAACCCAGCTCCAAACTGCAATCCTACACCCCGAGCACCGCTCACAGCAGACCAGCAGGCCAAATACAAAGAGGTTCTCGCAACCGTAAGTGCCTGGACGGAAATCCCCACTACTAGTTCTAAGAATGCCCCCAACTCTCCCATCACAGAGGACGAGCGTCTCTGGCTCACCCGCGAGTGTATCCTACGGTACCTCCGCGCGACAAAATGGCACACGACCGCTGCCTCAAAGCGGCTGATGGAAACGCTCGTCTGGCGGCGTGAGTATGGCATCGCAGGCTTCACGGCCGACTACATATCGCCGGAGAACGTTACGGGCAAGCAAGTTATCTTCGGTTTCGATAATGAAGGACGGCCGTGCCTGTACCTCAATCCGAACAAGCAGAATACGAAGCAAAGCGAGCGGCAGATCCACCATCTGGTGTTTATGCTGGAGCGAGTAATTGAGCTCATGGCGCCGGGACAAGAGACGGAGGCGTTGCTGATCAATTTTAAGGAGAGCAGCGCGAGGAGTAATCCGAGTGTTGGGACGGGGAAGCATGTTTTAAATATTCTACAGAACCATTATCCAGAGAGGCTGGGGAGGGCGTTGATCACACATCGTAAGTATTTTACATTTTACCTATTTCCTTATAGGAATTCATCGCATTCATTAACCTTATTGATTAACTCCTCTGTAATATAGTCCCGTGGTATGTAACCACCTTCTTCAAGCTCATCTCCCCCTTCATCGACCCCGTCACAAAGTCCAAAATGAAATTCAACGAACCCCTCACCGACCACGTCCCTGCCTCCCAACTCATCAAAACGTCCGGGGGCGACGTAGATTTTGTTTACGACCACGAGGTCTACTGGCCCGCTCTCAACGCCCTCTGCGACCAGAGGCGTAGAGAGTATCGTGAGAGGTGGGAGAGCGCGGGCAAGCATATTGGAGAAAGTGAGGTCTATTTGAAGGGTGGCGATGAGGGCAGTGTGGGTGTTGAATTGAAGGTTGAGGCGACGGAGTAGAAGAAGGAAGGGGATTCACTTCTGGGGCGTTTATTTAATACCATTGGGGTTTTGGCACGGTTTGCAATATTCCGAAATCTTGGGCAGTCTAATGGCCTAAGGCTAGATGAGGGTATACTTATTATTAATACTGGGTGCTTAAACGATTTCCAGATCCCTTTGACATTGCCCTTTGTTATGTGTCCAATTATTGGCAGAATCTGTCTGTCGCTGACAAGTTTGAGGTAAGATTGATTATTCCCAAGAGGTAGAGAGATTGATATTTTTTGGCTCCCGATGGGATCGCGACACAGCGTGCGATATTCATAGAGTCACAAATCAAGGTACACGTCAATTACCATTGTCATTCCTCATCTATCGAACCCCCGAGCAACTCAGATATTCGTACTAATCCGATGTACAACCGGCACCGAACTACTCGGCAAACTCCCATTCTCCGTAATAACCAACTTGATGTAATCACTCGGTGTAACATCGTACATGAGATTTAGCATCTGCAACGGCTCGCCCATCCACCACGTCCTGGCGTCAGACTTGTCGGCGGCGATGTCGGAGGAGGGGTCTCTATTGAGGGGTTTGAGAGGGACGAGAACGTCACGCTCGGCTTCTGAGAGGAGTTCTTCAGAGGGGGCGACTTCGTTGCCGACGATGCTGTCGAGGGCAACGCGTTCGGTGAATTTGACGCTTTCGCAGAGGACAATGACGGGGATGTTGCGTTCGTCCGCTAGCATGGCTATTATGGCTGTGCCAACGCGGGAGTAGAGACGGCTGGTGGGGGAGTTATTAGTTTAGGGGACAGTTTATTGGAGAGGGTGTGGAGGTGTACCCATTGCTCAGCATTGCTGAAGCCCCTAAGAATACTTTCGTAGCATCTTTAATAGCATGAGAGGCGCTGCTGATCAAACCGTAGCTAACCTGGAGACCGTGCTTCGCGAGGGTCTTGGCTAGTCTTTTGCCTTCGTAAAGAGGCTTCGAGTCCACTACAACCACTCTGAATGGCGTGCCGGCTTTATGTGCTTTGATTAAAGTAGTCTGCACTATGCTGCTGCTTGCATACGTCAATATAACATCGCCGGCTTGGATTTTCTGACTCGCGTTCAACGAAATGAGTTCGTCGGCTGCTGTGATTCGTTGGAGGATGAAGTTGTCGATGGAGTTGAGGAGGTGGGATTTCGCTTCCGATTCTGAGACTGAGGGGTCAATTTTGACGATGAGGTCTTTTAGCCATCGGATGGCGTTTCCTTGGCTGATGCTGATGGCGCGGCAGGATTTGAGGAATTCGATATTGGGGGATAGGACGTGGCTGACTAGATTTCGGGCTAGTGCTGTGCCAGAAGGTGTTGTGTATGATTCGATGACCTGGGTATGGTTAATTGATGGTTCTAGGGCCATTTGCACTGTACTCTTACGCTCTTGAAAGCTAGTAGCATAGAAACACACCGCGCAGTACTTCCACATATTACGTATGAGCTGTACTGGAGGCCTAAAGCCAGCACGGCTGGTAAATTGGACTCAGGAATTAGATTATACATATCTAAATATTATCATATTGAAAATTTACCTGGATGCACTTCTTTCGATACGCCTACGAGCGAATGATTCCTACAGATTATAAGTCAAAATTGCCAGGAGACGAAGTTCTCAGAAAGACCGTACCTTGGCACTCCACTCAAGTGCCCAAATAGACCGAATGCCTGCTTAGCATATTGTTTTACTTCGCCCTTTGGTTCTTTGGTGGATGCAATGCTCAAAGACTGCCGTCGTCGTACTGGCATCGGCTTCGACTTTTCTGAGTCTTTAGGCCCTTGTTTTGACTCCTTCGATGCTGGCTTGGAATCTCTATCTTTGGGGGCCTGTTTGGATTCCTTTGGTGATTTGATGTCTTTTCCGCCAGCTGCTTGCTGTTGAGCCCTCCTAGCAGCCTTCTCCGCTTTGGCTCTCTTTTTTAGCTCCGCTCCTGACAGCTTCTGGTTCTCACCTTGCGCCTGTTGAGATGGTGGTTTAGGCTCATTTGGCACAGTCCCAGTAGGTGTTTTTGCTGTGGCACTGGATGATTGGGTATCCATGCTGTAGATTTTATTTGATGGAAGCCAACGACCCTGGCGGTGGTGTTTCTTAAATCAGATGTCCACCGTTCTTGAAGGTGGAATTAAAGCGCCCGCAGTAATACTCCACTGGCTTTGGCTGCTCGTTTTGTCAAGGTTTAATTGTTCAGTTAAATGTGTGTCAGGCGGTGAATGAATTTGAGTTGATGAATGAGTCGATGAATTGAGTCGTGCAGAAGAAAGAAACACCCCAGACTTCTGAGTCAGCGGTCGTTTGCGAACAACCTTATTTCAGAGCCGCAACGCCAACTTTCTCACAGCTCGATCAACAAACAACGTCATCACACAGCATCATGGCAGAACGTATTTTGTCACTCACAAACCTTCCCATTGACATTCTCGTGCTTGTGCTTCCTTATCTTGATGCCTCTAGTTTCCTTAACTTGTGTGTTACCTGCAAGGGCTTCCAGAACTCAATTCGGCTCGATAGCACTTACTGGAGCCACGCTACCAGGACCACTTTCCGGGTACCAAACCAACCTGTGGTACAATCAGATGGTCAACGATGGTACAAGATGTATCGTCGGCTTTTCACTCAAAGCAAGGTGTTTACTTGGGGAAGCAATACCCATCAATGTTTAGGTCATTCCTCCATCCCCGTCGCTCCAACCAGCAACAGGCGTGGGATACTGCGACCGAGATTTACACATGCAGGCACCAATGCTCCTTATCCCAAGGAAATGAAGGATACGGCGGACCTAGGTATCATTTCTGATATGCAGTGTGGGTATGTACTGTAGCACTGTCCAAATTGTCTCGTGACCTTCGCGAAGCTAACCAGTCATAGCGGCTGGTCCACAACCCTACTCACTTCAAAAGGCCAACTGTACACGTTTGGTGTGCTCGATGGGTTATCCTTCCCTCATGTGTATGGCGACAATGGTACAGGCTCCCGCAAACAGCTTAAATACCCATTGGGATTCCCGCAATCCAGCGACAGATATGAATCTTCTGTTGCCATACGTCAATTCTCCTCGGGTCGATCACATGTCTTGGGTCTTTCGGATAGTGGGAGGATCTGGTCTTGGTATGATGCTACCCAATCATCGCTCCATGTCAAATTTCTGCACATAGATATCAACGAGGATTCGGCAAATACAGAGGCCGGTCCTACCGGAACGGAACAAAGTCGGCTTGCTGGTCGCGTCAGAAAAGTCGTAGCTGGATGGAGCCTGAGCTCCGCTTACATCTACGGTACTGGGATCATTCTGTGGTCCCCGGTCCGCAGACCTCATGGTCAAGATGATCTGGACACCATGCTTGTAATGGCCTCTGTGGTGGTTCCGAAGACTAACTACCAGCGAAGGACACACTATTCTCGTGAATCTGATCAAGATCATGCTCTTGGCGAAGAAGTTGGCTCAGTGGTCAATTTCCTTCTTTTGGAGCATTTTGTGGTATTTGCTACCGACATTGGGAAAGTCTTTTCTGCAAGGATTTTCTGGGACGGCGATGACGGAAGCGTTCCCGAAATAATGGAGCTAAAAGCGCTTCGAAACGGCAAAGGAACCGCCTCAGACGTCCAAGGCTCTTTTCGCTCATTTGCCGTCTTCAAAAATGGCGAAGTCACCATTGCTTACCAAAGCTATCTCGAGGCGTGCTGGGAGAGCCGCTTAGACGATTTCGAGCAAAACGAAATTCCAGGATTGATGAAGATTCCTGCCCTTCAGCACAAAGATGTCATATCGGTTGCTTTTGGTGACTACCATTTCCACGCTCTTCACAGCACCGGCCACATCACCTCATATGGCAAAGAGCCACAAGGTTGCGGAACCCTTGGCTTAGGTGGTCCGGGACCGGACGATACTGCTCACCTGAGAGGAGTCCAATATAGCCGATTAAACGTTGATGGCAATCTCATTCGACATGCGTATACCAACGGCCGCCAGGTTTGGTTCGAACCTGAGAAGTGGCAATGGATGAAATTCATGAGTATGGGAGGTAAAGACTTGGATGAAGCCAAAGACAGACGCAACATGGTTATGCATGATGAAGACGCGCAAGGTGAGGTCAGCGAATGGTTCGAACAGGAGGGAAGAGATTGGGACAAACATGCCGAGCTCCAGGAATACAACGAGGACGGCCTTGGCGCTTATTTTGCTCTCAGCATCAGTGCCGCCGGGTGGCATAGCGGTGCCCTTGTCTTGGTCAACGAGAACCTCGCAAGCCGGTTGAAAGCGTGGTGTACTATGGTAGACCCACCGTCAACAGAGTCCAAAAATGTAGCAGAAAACAAGGGCAACAATGAGGGTAAGAGTGCAGCATTGACATCGTCTTCTTCGGTGGCATATCCTTTACAACCTCCGTTGGGTGCTACTGGCACTGCCCTTCAATGGATCAACAATTGGTCCCGTTGGTTCTTAGGCTTACCTCCTTCCGCAGATGTTAACTCAGACGCCACTCCTACAGAACGCGCTCGACGCACCAACATTATGCGCGACATGATCTCTCCGGGCAAGGGCCTCAAGTATCGTTGGGCGAACGACTCTTTCCCCAGACTGCAACTTTCCGATGGAAGGGAGATGCCCGGCCAAATTCCTTTCTCGGAGTGGAAGTATGGGAGGCCAAGATGGCAGCTTAATATTGATATCTGAGGGTTTCCGTGATGTTTCTGTATCTTTGGGGGTAACAGACATGGCATTAGTGTTTACAAATTCACACTTCGGTGTCGCAAAAGGCGCTCGTCACTAGCATGGTACGTAGCCAACATTGATATCCATAACAGTACATCGGTTACCTAGGCGATTTCAGTCAATGCCTTCGGCATCTACGCTATGGTGTTTACACTAGACGTGGAGTACTCGCATTTCCTTGATTCACCAATTGTTCATACGAGTCTCTCTCCGGATTTGTGAAAAGCTAGTAAACAATCGAGTGACAAGAAAACATGGAACAAAGTGCTTACTGAGCTAGTTGATAGTGAATGCGGAGTATTAACACCTCTACCACTCGCGGTACATATAACATCCCTTTAGCGCTCCTAAAACTTAGAAAATCCAGTGCTGTGTTAGAATGCTCTCCGCCAAACCAAGGCAACCACCACAAGGCCTCAACACAGCACTTTGGCTCCCCCAGGTAATGTCGATTTCCTCGACCGTACTCAAAACCATAATCAATGCTACGAGAGTAGGCTTTGAGAAATTGTACTTTTCTTCTCAAACTCCATCTAGTCTGACCCAGAGACAACACTTCACAATCTATCGACTAAACAAATTGCAAACATGTGTGATAGCCAACAAACCCACCAAATGCGGATCATTAAACCCGTATTCCCCAAATCTAAAGGCAGCCGCGCCAACTCAGCGCGTACCCTCCTAAACCTCCCCTCGAAAATTCGCCTCGAAATCGTCCGCCACGCCCTCACTTCCCCCGAAATAGTCGTCATAAGCTTCCCACGGCCCTACGCGTCCTCCACCCGTCCCTAGCCGAAGCCAAAGACATACAAGTGCAGCAGAGGCATCAAGCTCGACAACGGGATCCGCACAGGTGGCTGCGCCTTGCCGAATCTACTGCTAATATGCCGAACCATCTACGACGAGGGCATTGGCTATTTCTATGGCAACAACGCCTTCGGGTCCCCGTCCGGGAACGACTTTACCGCATTTATGGCGGCGCCTAGGCTGCTTAAGGACCGGAACGCGCTGCTAAGGCGGACCGTTTTGAGGTTTGATGCGCAATACCTACCCCACTCTTGTGATGTGGCCCCGAAAGAAAATCCGTTCGGGAAGCTCGAGCACTTTGCGAGGGTGGATCTGCGCCACTGGGGTCGTATCTTTGAGGCATGGGCGCAATATGGCATCGGCCGGACGACAAAACTCAAGAGCGCATAGGTCGATTTCAATCAGGTCCAGCGGTGCGATTTGCGATTTCAGGGCTGGCAAAATCAAGCATGGGGCTGGCACGGCCCGGACGAGCTGTGAGATTTCCTGAAAGCATTGGCGGTGTCCGAGCTAGTTACCTGCACACGAAAGATATCGCAGACGGGACTCTGGACGATTCCGATGGTGTGGGCGTTACATTCCTATGTGGTTATGAGATGCGCTGCTACGGATCACTGGCAGGGGATTGAGGTGTGGCTTGATAGGCAGCTTCAGCAGCTGGCGAAGGAGGCTGGGAGGACGGTTGATGCGGAGCATGGGGATGATGTGTAAGGCGAGGTGACGCATCGGCGCGCCCGACGGAAGCTTGAGTGCGGATACATGCTTGGGAATGCGAAGGTTGTTTTCAGGGATATGGAGGGGTGGTTGGCTACGGCTTGGGATGAGCTCAACGGCCGACTGTTCGATGTGATGAATCTTCAACGCTTCGAGATCCTCGTCATGGCTGCAGAGCCTAACAGGCTGCACCTCCGAGCTGAAGATTTCGCTAGTCTGGCGAGACCCCGCCAGGCGATTAACCGTCCCGACGACTGTACGCCTCAATCCTCGATGCCGAAGCG
The DNA here is from genome assembly GCA_001692735.1 of Lepidopterella palustris CBS 459.81. Taxonomy (NCBI): domain Eukaryota; kingdom Fungi; phylum Ascomycota; class Dothideomycetes; order Mytilinidiales; family Argynnaceae; genus Lepidopterella; species Lepidopterella palustris. The sequence continues at coordinate 37,494 of KV744948.1, forward strand.
CAGGAGCGGCTCCGCAAAGACGATGCTACTAGATATGTGGATCGGGCGATACACTCCGGCGTAGGCATTATGGGACAAAGACAGGCGGAGAGCTTGGCAGGAGGACATGAGCTGTATACGACATATTCCTTGAGCGCGGCCCTGCACGGCGAGATACAGTACAGTCTATCATCCTGCGTTACCTGGCATGAGGGGTTTGGGAGAGTCGCAAGGACTGGTAAAGAGTTTCCCGTAAGGATACAGGACCACCGGGGTGCGTGTGGATCCCGAAGCTTGAGATTGAGTGGATTATATCCGGGGGGTGTTTTGGGGGACTTATCATGGATTCATATGTGTGTAAGGGGGGGGAGGGTTTGGAGTCGAGATGGCATATGTCCTGGCGGGGTGGGAAAAGAGAGGCACATTATACAGGTCAACGGGGTCACCTTGTTTCCACGCTCTTACACAAAGGCTGTTATTAGCAAGGTGTATGGGCGAACTAGGTTAAAGAACTCGTAGGGGATTTAGATGTGTACTATTCGATAGGCACCTAAGTAGAGGTGGCTGGCTTCAAGGACTTGCGCCTATGCCACATTCTAGGTATCCAAGAGTCTCAGGCATATACGTACCCAAGCACTTTTTCGGTGTTCAAGGAAGATCAATCGCGCCTTCGCGCGTCCGCGCGGCTGCACGTGCCGCCAAGCCGATCCTACTAGCCCTGCTCTTCACGCTGCTGTACTACACCAAAATTAGAACTTTTTGAAATCCTGCATTACAACTACGAAACAGCCGTTTCTATAACTGATAAAAACAAAAGTTCGTTTGTATAGCGGTTTATCCCCAGATCAAGCGGCAGCCATGCCGCATGCGCCTTAACCGGTGAATCTCACAGCACAGCCATAACAGCGAAACGTCATGCAACCCAACCGGACCGATCCCTTCAACAAATACTTTCCGCGGTCCGGGGAAGAAGTTTAGTTTGAGGCCTCGTTCGTCTTGCCTGTGTCCTTGGAACCAAACTGTTAGGGACCTCGCACTCGACCGACTCTGCCTCATTCGTGCTGCATGGCTTCGGCTACGCATTTATCGACGTAGATATTCCTATTGCATTCCAGTGATAGAGTTAGACTAGGTTGGATTGGGTTTTGGGAGTCCTCGAATATCTAACTCGAGGCCCTACATTATAGCAGACCGAGCTCCAGTACGCCAGCTTTCTTCCCTCGCCTTGTCCAGGCCTGAGCATAGACGTTCTCTATTTAGACCCAGAATATAGCGTGGCGGCCTCTACTGAGGTGGTTTCACACTCCAGCCTAGTTCAATCCCATCACTGATTTATTCTGTAGCTCATCTCTGCGTACTACCGAATCCAAGAGATGCCTAAACGTAAAAGCTCACCAATCATGACAGAAACAGGTAGCCACGCACGCTCTTCCTCTTGTACCAAAGTTTCTCCCTACTAACTCACCCGTCTTCGCAAAGCGGTGGCGGCCAGGGACGAGCTAGTACACGGTCTAATCGATTCATGCACGACCGGCGACCTAGACCAACTGCAGACGTACCTCGAGCAAGCGCAGAACTTCGACTCAAAGACCATGCCAACACCATCCTATCTTCTCAAGATCGCCTTCCGCAAGGAACGGACACGCAGAACTTATTCCCTGCCTCTGCCGCGCCTTACCCAAATCTCACCGATTCCGGCCATGGTTGCCCGCTCTCCCGGCTGATATGAGCTGGAACGACATTCCGATAAATGGAAGATCGGCTCCACAGACTCCATCGTCTGCGCCGCTATCGAAGGCACTGATCCCATCGCGATCTTCAAAGTGTGTATGAAATACGGCATAAGCCCCGAGTACAACTTCGAACGGAGATACAACCTACTCGGCTATTGCATACTCGCTCGTCCCGAACTTGCCAAGTTCCTGCTCGAGAGAGGCGCGAATCCAAACAGCTGTTACACATCGGCAGATAATACAATGCTATCTGCAGCCGCGAGAGCACCGACGACTGACATGATCAATGCGCTCGTCGAGCACGGCGCACGCGTGAAGTCTAGTCATGCCTTTCAAGACGCAGCAGAATACCGCCGTATTTGCAACGCAGAGAGATTGTTGGAGCTCGGCGCTGATGTCAATCAAGTGTTTAAGAGGACGGAGTACAGCCCCATTTCCCACACAGACTTTTATCCACGGGAAATAGTACTCGGGAGCGCTTTGCATTTCGCTGTGAAGGGGGAGCCGGTGAACTACCGTGTAACAGATTCGCCAGCCGATATGGTGCGATATCTTCTGGAACGTGGTGCGAGGGCAAATATTGTGGATGGGGATGGGAAAACAGCACTTCAACTTGCCAAACGAGCTCGAATGGGGGATGTTAAAAAAGTCTTCGAAGAGTATGTCGACAGATGATCGATGAGAGAGCAGTACCAATGGAAGGATAGTATATACTTTGCCCTAGCTATAGTAATCCTATAAAGATCGTTGCACCGATTGATGATGACCGCCCGCATCAACTACACGGGTTCATCGTGATGAGTGATGAAAACGGTTTCCGGCTGAGAGAACCACCAGGTCAGCCAACCTCGCATTTCATAGCTCCAATCTCCGTCCTCAGTACCGTTAAAATTCACAGCCTCGACATGAGAATAGAATTCCCCGGGAGCTTCAAAGAGGGTTTTTGTCCTTGGGCACAACCTAAAATTGATCCTAGAAGGGTTCTTGACAATGTCGCTGATGATGCGATCGAATCGCCACTGGCCCAGAACCTCCCGGCTGTTTTGATAATGTAGCATCATCCCTAAAACTGGCCGGTGTCTCTGGACCTCGTCAATGCAGAGCTGTATACCGAAAACTCCATCCAAGGATGCACATGATGCACACCAAGAACTTCCCAAATTTCTCGGATACTGAGAAACAAGGAAAGGAGTGAGGGTTGGAGCCATTAACGCTATTGCAGAGGACGAATCTCCCAGCGAATCTCCTGGTTCGGTGGTGACGGCGAATTTGAAGCTGCCCAGGCAGTTGTGTATAGTACCACCCCAATCCTCGTAACAAAATGAGGTGACTTTCTGGTGCTCTTCGTCCCCTAGCCTTCGGTTTACAATACTACGATTTTTCTCAATATGTCCGAAAATACAACTCCTCCCCATGGTGGTGCGTATCTGTTAATCAAGTGAGCGGAGTTCTGTTGAAGATTTTGGCGTCCTAACCGCGAGACCTTGGCGCCTCTGGTCGCCCGAATAAAACATGTCCTCACGGATCCATGCTGCGGTTATGGCTTCCCCTGAGGACAAAGGGAAATATTGATATGTCAAAATAAGCATACCATCGGCCATTCGCTCGAAAAAATGTGTATCTGCGGCGAAATTTTCGCCATGCGCATGCACAGCAACTATAATGGTGTTTGTGGAGCACACAGTAATACCTTGAGTTGTGTCATCGAGTATAACATGCCTTCGGCGACGAGGTATCGCTATTTGTGGTGCTATTTGTGGCTTGATTTGTGCGGCCGTTTGAGGCGAGTAGCAACTTCGAACCAAATCCATTGGCTCATTAATAGGCGGATTTGGCGTATCCCAAAGAATATTAGCCGCATGTTTAGCGCTGATGTTGCTCAGGAAAATACCCTTGCAGAAGTCAATATCGATATACTAGTCGATAGGACCTTGGAGTTCTCGTACCTTAAAATCGAGCGATAGGCAGGGCACATCCATGACGCTAGAAACATTGATAGTCTTATACCAGTCCCACTTCGGTACTCTGGGTCTGCCAACCTTGGCACTTGGACCAAGGAACTTGATGTCGTTGACTCCAATTTCATCCATTGATACTAAGACGCGTTCTACGACCCCGAGGTTGGCGACATGTATGGATTTTGAAGAAGGAAGCGGCTTGTTTTGAAGTGAAGTATAGTAAATCTTTCCCGCATATTCAACAAACGTGGCAAACACCTCGCGGTGTGGATTCAATGGCATGATATCACGATTGTCTAGATCGGTTGCCCTTATATACTCCAACAGACGCCGCGATTCGCATGAAACGACCGGGACGAATGCAAAAGGGCAGGGTAATGATTCTTTGGCAATGTACGCTTTGAGCTCCGTAGGAAGTCTAGATAAGTTCTGAAAAAGAGACTGTAATGAGCCTTGGGCGGAGTGTGCGAGGTTTTGAACACATGTGGCGTTGCACAGGGCCTCTTGGAACAATGCCTTTTGTCTATGCTTGATGAGTCCAGGCGGCATTACGACAGAATATGAACGATAAAATTCTTCCGGAAAAGGAGGGGCTAGTGAAGTTGCCATCTCCCAGATTTCTTGCGAGCACAGGTCACGATAGTATTGCTTGAGGAGGCTGTGGCAATCGCGATGGAAGAGGTGAGCCTTGGAAAACTCTGATACATGAGTACTTCGCTCAGGCATCTCGTAGCTGATGGATATATTCGTTGGTGTTTGCCTTGACTGATGTATATTCGTAGAGACAGTTGGCACATGTTTGGTCCGTGGAGGACCGAAAAGGCCGTGTGGTATCGTAAAGATTTCAGTCAAACCCTGGTACGAGCTGAGTCCAACCACTTTGCATTTAGCGTAAGCAATATAATTCTGTAGTGAAGAGCAAAGCAATGCGACTTTACCTGCTGCAACAGCTTGCCCCACCTGCAGAATATCGCGACATAATACGCACTGCATACTGACAATTTTCCCCAACATAACTCGCCCTGGTGCACTGCCACCGGGGTCCGGTCTTTGTGACATGATAACACCCAGCGAGATTTTGGCAATTGGAAACTCGGGGCGAAAGGGCGCGTAGAATGGAGAAGGAGAAAAATGAAGACGTCGGTACAGGGCTTGTTAGTCATCTATACTAGCCGAGTTGGGCGGAGCATAACTCGAACACGACGCTTCGAATCAACTTAGGCAACGAGGCGTGGTCGGTTGTATCAAAGAGTGCATACGTTATTGAGGAGGAATGTATTCCCATAACATCGGGTTTGAAAATTTAACACTGCCAAACTATAAATAGGATATCCCCAAAATAAAACTCCAGCACACCTGAGACAATGCGAGTAGACCGTTTCCAGAAATCAAGTCTGACAACATTCAATTTTACTTCCCCTCGTTCCACCCCATCGCACCCCATCGCACCCCATCGAACCAAATCTCTCATCTCCACCATAATCAGCCTTTAAAGACACTGATCCATAACCGCCACCTCCTGGCATCCATCCTTGCCCAACTCCCAATGGTCACAAAGCGTATTACACGCGATGCCAGGGCGCACAAACACCCTGCCCTGCTGACTGGGTGGCCCAAACCAGTTCAACCGCCACTGCTGGCTAGTATCGCCGGGCGCAACATTATCGCCTCTGTAGCCGGCCCTGCAGGCGCAGTAGTAGGGGGCTGCAGTGTTAGGATCGGTGTGGCCCCAGACGTAGACGCACGACGTGGTGATGTCGCAGAAGTTTTCGCCAGGAAGTGGGGCGCACTGCGGGCAGGTTCCTCCTGGGCAAGGGGTTGGTGTTGGAGTTGTTTGGTCGTGATGACCACCATGACCATCATGACCATCATGGTCCCAGGGAGCGGCGGTGGTGAGGAGAGGGAGGAGGAGGAGGAGGACTGTCGATAGCTTCATTTTTAAGGTGTTTGGTTGATTATTTTGTAATTCAATTGTTGATATGGTATCAGCTTGATGTTTTGACTTGGTTAGATGAAAAGGGAGAACAAACACAAGGTGATGTTTTTATACTTGACCATCTACTGCTGGTGATAAAACTATATTTGGAATGGAGGTAATATAGAGCTAATGATCGGGCATCAGTTGACTGGAAGTGGTGAGATTTGCCAAGACAGAGGTCTTGGAAGAACCGTCGAGACTACTCTGTGGCTCAAGTTTGAGAGACAGCTCATAGGAGCTGAAGGGGCTGTGTGGCTCAGCTCTTATAGTAGACACTGAGGCTAGGGCAAATAGCCCTAGGAATCCGAGATCATAGCCTCGAACCAGCAACAAGGATTTTACGTAGCTAGAATAGCTAGCTGCAAATCATACTGCTTTGTGAGATTTGGATTCGCTAGAGTATCCCACAGGTGACTTTTAAAATACGGTATGCATCAGAATTAGGTGGAATGACTGAAACAGAGCTGTGATCAAATATACGCGATGGATGCGATGGAACAGGGCGGTGGACAAACGCGCGCATGACTCGGCGCGGGCCGCAGCAAGTAATGTAAATGAACGGATGCTATTGGGGAAGACGAAGGCAAAAGCATAGATAGACATAAACATAAAAACGTGAGATGGTGTGTATGTTTAGATTTGATCTGGGATTCGCCATAAGAACGGTCTGAATAAAGGGGCATGTGCTCAGTTATACGAAATAAATGAAGTGGAGTGATTGTGAGAGAGTTGCCTCAGGATCGGCCACCTTGCCCAAGCTGATCATGAAGTTTATGGCTTTCATCTGACCCATTTCTCCTCTCACCGTCGACTTGTGATGGGATGCTGATGCAGACTGGTGATGGATCCTTCGACAATTTTTGAACTCTGCTATGGTTTTCGTTCGGATGTTGTGATAACATAACTTTCTCTTTGGATCGAGTTTCCTAGAGGGTTAGGTTTTCATTACAGATCTCCCAGTGTACTTGTACTTAATGGCTACGAGCACGATGGAGATTTGCTTGATCTCGTGGTGATGACTTCGGGGTTCTTAATCGCGACTCTAAAGAAACTTCTCCAGTACACGTGCACAGACCAACCAAATCCATCACCACCAAACCAATTCTGGCATCTCCATCAACCTCAGACGTCATAAGCCTCTCCCGTCCAAAAAGCCCGCAAGCTCACCCAAGCAAGACAGAAACCGAGATGATACCTACTAGCAACCCTCATACAAAGATACGCTAAGCAAAAGATATATTCACTACAACTACTGTCAAGAAGTAAACAAGATATATCCAATCACAAAAAAATGTCCAACAAACCTTCCACAAAACCTTACATCCCCCCCCCCTCCACCGGCCACGAAATCGGCGTCATGTTTGGCTTCATCGGTGAGCTCCCCTACCCTCCTCCTTTCTACCTTAATTACTCTAACTCACTCCTCATTCTAGGCTTCATGCTCCTCTGCACGCTCGCCTACGGCTTCGTCTGGCAAATCAGCAACAAGCGCAGCCAGCAAAAGGAAGCCGACCGGATCGACGCTTTGCGCGCCAGCGGCCTGTTGCGCGAGAAGGGCGTCGGAGAACCGGAGAAGACAGAGAGGGTTTGATATGTGCACACATGTATTTGTTCGTGATGCGGGAGGGCAGATGGCGCCAGGGATTTGGAATTGAGCGGCTGTAGGATAGACGGAACACTCAGGAATGTGGCATGTGAAGGGAAGGATGAACATTGCCATTTTTCACGTTGGAATTTTGATTTGGTCTATTGCTCTCATTTCAATCGATCGTGACTAGGCCGGGTTGGAGACGGCCATTTACCGCGTATTGCGAATCAACAAACATAGAGACCCACATTTTGATACCAAACTAGTTCAACATCTCCTCACAAAGCCACTCAGAAACAGAAAAACAGACTAAAATAGGACAACGCGAGCTATCAGCCGATAGAGTGGAACAAAGACTAACATGACAAATGTGGGGGTATGATTGAAAACTGCGACAGTAAATAGCCAACTCCATACCTGATCTATTTTAAACGCCAGTCCCCCGCTGAACATATGAAATCCCTGGGCCAGTGATAAGGCCGTGCAATAAGAGTAGAGCATAAGAAATGGGTGGCTAATACCACCTGGTGTGACTTAGGGGAGACGTTGGTTCAGGGTTGTGATGTCCGCAATTGGACGAGGACTCATTAACAGGAGTAGTTGATACGTGGTAATACCGAGCGGGATGAGAGCAAATCGTGCTCCAATTCGGAAATTGGATAACGACGAGAAGATGCCCGAAAATGTGCTATGGAGGGGTACGGGGAGTCATGCTGGCGGCTACATGTAGTATTGCAGCAGCAGGGTGAAGTAGCATGTGGGAAATACGACTAGAAAAGGATTTGATATCTAATGAGGCGGAAATTAGTTGCTATTCTTCAATCGAGCTCTAAGAATCTCACCTCTTCAAAGCCATTTCCAAGGTCGACGGGCTAAGCTCAGCATCGTCTGGAATCTCGTCCATGACGGGAACTAAGCCAGCAAACTTCTCGCCTCCTTTATACGCAAGAATAGCGGGAACACCGGCAACTTCCATCTCCGCGTCCTCGTAGTGTAGCTTGACGAATCGGGTAGCCGAGTGTTGCTTTGCGAGCTTCCTCACACAATCCTCCACCATGCTACTAATATCCGACTGTCGTACAAAGGTTAGCCGAGGTCAGGTAAAAATGCGGCAATTGCTTCGTAGCGGCCTACCATGTCATCGAAGATGAGCACAACTACAACTGTATCCGCTCGTACTTTCTCGATAGCATCTAGATAGCCATCACCGTCCACTGTGACTAAAGTGCCGTACACCCTCTTGCTGGGGCTGGACGTCCTCGACCTGATTCGACGACCTGTCTTTTGTAGCTCCCTCAAACGAGACTGTCTCCACCGGTGCATGAACCCTTCTTCTCCCTCCTCCTCCGAGCTCTTCTCGTCGTGATATGCTGAAGCTTTGTACGAATTGGGGACTGCTTCTTTGGACCGCATGAAGGATAATCTTCTTGCCCGCTTAGCCTGCTCGAAAGCATGTGCATCCGCAATGACACCCTTCGGGCCGGTATTGGCCTCTGACCGTATGGAAGGGAGGTAATATTGTGAACGCATCGTGTCAGCAGGCTGATCGTCCTCGTCGTCCTTTTCGGGGTAGATGTCAGTCGCAGGATCGGATTCCTCCTCCTCTGAAACGGCAGCGGCGTCTTCGGGATGTCTAGACTCTCGGCCTTTGTCTTTGAAGAGATTGTCGAATTCGTCTTGAGCAGCAGACATGATGAAAAGAAAAAGGAGAAAGGCCCTTTATCTGTTGGGAGCTGCGGCTATTATTTGTACGGTACGATTGATGGTCAACTATAGGCGCTTCAACCAAGTCGATGGGCAGGGGGATTTAGGAGGTTTCAGACAGTGATTGGATGCCGTGCTGCTGGAGAGCTTGGGAAAAGGAATAACTGCTGTGACGGAGGTCTGCTAGTTCGCGTGAGTGGAATGATGCCTTGAGGCGACGGGCAAGGGATCCCCACCTACGATGCCCTTGTGAGCAGCGCTATGTTCCTCCTAGGGCTGATGTGAGGGCTGTGGTTGCACGTAAGGCCTTCACACATTCGACAAGGTTAGATTGGCGAGCAGAGAGAAATGAGGTGAAACGCGCGCGGGATAAGTTGGAATCAACAAGGAGCCCGAACAACAACGTGGTCGACCAAATGCTGACGTGACTCTCCCCATCATTGTTCTTATTGTGGTCTGTTTGAGATTGCAATGCCCGAAACTGCGACTTCTTTCCTTCGCTGTTGGCCGTCATCGCCACATGTTCCCCTCCGGCCGATGCCGAGTGAACCTTGCATCTCGGAATCCTGAAACAGATCCGCAACGCTTCGTGGTCTGGGATCGCTGGATCTTCCCATCGACTAACGTTACTGAGCCACCCATCTCAAAACAATCATCATGCAAGGCCCACTGCGGCTTATGGAACTCACGAATGCTCACATGTGACATCAATGCTATCATCCCGGGTTGCAACAAATAAATATCATAACCATCTATGCCCTGCTATGGGCTGGCTCAAGCCAAAGGGGCCTGTAATACGTATGCTAGGTAGGCAGGTAGAATAGCCCATGCCTCGGCCTCCTGATGATGAGTCGAACGAGCCCTGGATTGCACACACCATCATGCGAATCGTGACCATAAGACTCCACGTGCGTTCTTTTCTATCCCTTACCTGAGGTCATCATGATCCAAGTAAAATTATGCCTCGACGCGCGCTGTGGCCAAGCAAGACGTGTTCAAATGAGTTTTATTAGGTTCTAGCCAACGTACTGACCACCACTTCCAAAACACCACAGGAGGCTCAACAACTGCTAACGCAAGGGATGGGGACAGACGGCGCCGACACTGATGACAAAGAGAATGAAATGAAAACCATATCTCCAATGAAACCCCTGGAGTGAGCGAAGTCGTACAAAAAAAAACAGCATCCGATGAGATAGAAAAGGATGTGTCTGGAGGGAAGCGCGAGCTATCGAAGCTCAAAATAAAAATCCATAAATGCACGCTAAGAGAGGAACACCTGGTATTTGCCCTCCTCCTAAACGTTTTACAGGATTTGTCAAAAGATACAGTAAAGGGGCGCCGTGCCGAGGACACAAAATTTGCAGCTTTTTAACCTTACGGAATTTAGGGGGAGTTACGGGGGGGACGGGAAAGTGCACAAGACGGGAGAAGTGCAAATACACAACACATATACGCACAGTAGCCGGCCCAGACATAGCAAAACATATTGGAAGAAAAGTTGGTAGAGGGTGAAGAAGAAGTTAAGTAATCCGAGCTCCTGCCAAGCTGCGACATGGGCGCATTGCCCTGCCCATTCCAATAACCGTTGTTTGCTATATTCGGCAGCCGGAATAACACATGGTGCCCAAAGGAAAGCCAGACTTTCTGACGCCGATAGTAGGGTATGAAGGAGAAGGATAAGAGGATTTTTTGTTCGTTTGTCGGCCACATATTAGGGGTAGGATGGCATGGCCCAGAGTCGTCTTCCATCTTGCATCATCATACGGCGGTAGTTGCTATTATGCCCAGATGCGTAACTATTTCAATGCGTTAGCTAGATATTATTTTCTCGTGATATTTTAGGCTTACCATCGAGTCCCATGATCCCGTGCAAAGACTCATTGCATCGTTGCTAACGCCGAGACAGCTGACCCGGTTGTCGTGACCCTGAAGTGTCCCAACACGTTCTCCACGAAGAACATCCCACACCTGCCAGAAGTGTTCAGCATTAAATCACAACATCCTTACACACCACAACATACCTTGCACTCAAAATCATCGTATCCTGCGAAGAGGAGTCTGCCAGAGACCGAAAATGCAACAGAGGTTATGCCACAGACAGGTTCACCAATCTATAAATCGGAACAAGTTAGCATCGAGTAAACTAAAATGATAGGAGGTTGTTAAGTAGGAATGCAGAATGCTCACGGTGTAGCTCTGGAGTTCACGATCTGCTCGGATGTCGAAGAGCCGGCAAGAAGCGTCATCGGAGCCAGTGCCAAAGGCGTTGCCGTTAGGGAAGAATTGAATGGCATTGATATCGGAATCATGCGCAGCAAACGTCTGCACGCACTTTTGTTGCCGGATATCCCACAGTTTTGCAAAGGCATCGCAGGCTCCGGAGACAAATTGATTGGTATCCAGTGGGTTTATGCTCAAGCTCATAACGTCACCAAGATGGTCGGCAAACTCATGCACTTTGGATCCCGTCTCAAGATCCCAGAGGACGCACGTCATATCGCCGGATGAGGTGAGGATGCGCCTGTCGTTGATAAAGCGGCAGCAGCTGAGATATCCAGAGTGGCCGGAAAGCTCCCTCGCGACGCGAGTGGGACCTTCTCGCGCGGACAGGTTGTAAATGGAGCAAATGTTATCGAGTCCACCGCAAGCTACGTAGTTTCCGCTCGGCGAGTAGGCGCAGGTCATGACCCATGACGACCGCAGAGGAATGGCGTGAACTTTGTTTGTGGTGTATGCGTCCCAGATGATCAGCTTGCCGTCCTGAGATGCGGAAACGAGATGTCGTCGGTCGGTCGACCAGTGCATGGCATAGATCTTTGCGAGATGTCCTTTCAGCGTCCGTTTGGTCTTCATGGTAAGGCGAGGCAGTGCTTCGACTCGCTGTCTCGCAACATCACGGACTGAGTTCAGGAAGTCAGCTACTCGTCATGTGTGCAATTCTAGAGAATAAACATTCATGACAAGGCTTCAGGCACGTCAGCGAGACTTACGGGTTGTGTCAGCCAGCTCATCCTTCTTGCGTTTTATCCTATCCTTCAGAGCCTCCGCATCGCGTCTTGCGATCTGAATCTTCTGCTGGATTGATTCTGCGCTCATGTCGGCCATGACAATTGTTCACCGTGTGTATGTTGGTAGAAGCTTGGTCGCGCAGGAGTAGGAGGTGAGATCCGTAGAAGGCGAGGCAGAACTAGATCCAGGGGTGTGCCTCGCAGGAACGCGGAGCGACCGGCCGGACAAAGAAGACTGACGAGGCCGAGTCAGTCGCAGGGTCGCCGAGGCAACAGCGATGATGCGCGAAGATGGAAGACAATTGCTGAGGGCTGAGGAGGTCCTGTCTGTGAGTGAAAGAAGCAGCAGCAGAAGCAGCAGAGAGTGGTGTTGCGGCGGTGGTGCAGCGTGAGTTAGGTCGGCGGACCAAGCTCTTCGTCCCAGCACGACCTGGGGGTGTTCACAGCCGAGAAAACCTTAAATGGCAGGCCAATGGGTCGTCCTCTACGAGTTCACTAGAAGGCAAGGCCGGCAGTGACAAGTGTGGGGGAGCACAGGAGCAAGAGTGGAGTGAGAGGAGTGGGAGGGAATGGAATATGGAGGAGTGCGAGGATCTGCGCTGTAACTTGGTTTCTTCTGATGAGCTTTGTTCGATGGGGTTGAATAGCGAGAGAGGCTGGGCGATCGAGTAAGGTGAAGAAGCACCGAGCACTCAAGTCCGCTCAATTCGTAATCTCCTCCTGAAAATTCAGCCTACCAGGAGGGTGCTAGCGTCTGGTCCGCAGGGAAGCCGGCACCGAAACGACATTCGAGAAGGCCTGCCGTAAAACATATTATTGGCTTGTTGACTTCGCCGTTGCTTCCACAGCGAATCGTCAATTCATCCTTAGTTCCAGAAGCAGCCACCGAACTATCAATTGTCACAGCCGGAGACGGGAGGCTGCCCGAGAAGTCGCCTCAAGAGACCCGTCCTAATGTCCGTCGCCAGAGCAGTCGACGCCAAATTTACCAGGAAACTCCCCAAGATCGAGGTAACATCCCCGAGAACGCCTCACGATGCTCAGATTAGAAATTGTTCAGAGAGGCTCTGGCAATCCGTGTCCTGGATTGCTAATCTATTGACTCGACCAGCTTCATGCTCATCTCAGCGGTAGCATCAGTCGCCAGTGTCTGCATGACATTTGGATGATCAAGAAGGCTGCCATCCCAACTTTCAATCTGGCTGATCCTCTCATTGCTATTCCGCCGGGGAAGGTGGATTACGACTTGAACACGTACGATAGTCGCTTATCTGGGCTTCAATTTTCGTTGCATCGTGTTTCTTTTGTGGTTATGCTTAAAGATTAGGTGTCGGTTACGTTGTTTGTTAGGCTGGTCACGATTTAGGGCCAGCTCCAGTGTGCGAAGCATGTTAAGCAGAATTAAGAGCGTGGTATTTCCTATTATCCCAAGTAAGTCTAAATAGCTTCAGCGTAATGCCTAAAAGGCTAATTATCGAAACGCGTTTCGGCAGCGCTCTTCCAGCAAACTCCCAAGCCGGACCGGAGCTTATGCTTGACCTTCGCCTCATGCACCATGCACGACGGGATGAGGCGATGCCATATTAATTCTCCGAGCTATGCTATTGCTGACCGCCAATTGGATGTCAATAACAGGCCTCTGTTATGGCCATACATGTTTCTTATATGTCCTCTCATCTCACCGGTGTATTAACAGCTAGGTTCGCAATTCGTTTTAGGAAGGTGAACCGCTGCTTCGCCTCACAATGATGTTTGGCATGTGTTCCAAAAGTCGTATGGATTGGCTGCTAATCCTATTGAAGCCGTTCAGAGAGTTTGATCTAGAGGACTTCTGCGCCGTGTCCTATCTTGCCTAGATTCCACGAACAACGTAGCCGGCACCAATCCGATAGCTGTGCCTTGGCGACGTCTGAAATTGACAGAATATACATTTACATGCGTCGATGTAGACCTACTAACGTATTCGATGCCCTTCAGGTTCTTCCCGCTGTTCTCATCCTACATCTATAAGCTCTGCAGCGATCTCCCAAGCGTTGTGTAAGTAGTCTAAGCGCTTCCAATCCATTGCAGAGGAAGTCGACAAAAGCTACTAACACTAGGATGCAGGTACTCGACAGAAGCCGTATTAAACGACTTTGAAGCAGACGGCGTAGTCTACCTCGAACTCCGCACCACACCCCGGGCCAGCCCAGACCACAACATCACCAAAGAAATCTACACTCACACAATCCTATCTTCAATCTCGTCACACAATGCAAACCCCAGCAATGTCATGCACACCAAACTCATCCTCTCCATCGACCGCCGCAACACCGTCGCCGAAGCAGAAGAAGTCGTCGACTTAGCAATCAAATACCAGTCCGTCGGTGTCGTAGGAGTCGATTTATGCGGCAATCCCGCCAAAGGCGACATTCGTATCTTCGGCCCAGCGTTCTCGCGAGCCAAAGCCGCGGGCTTGAAAATCACGCTCCATTTTGCTGAAGCACCTCCGTCGGCGAGCGGTGAGGAGTTGTGGACGATGCTGAGTTGGGGTCCTGATAGGCTGGGACATGTAATCCATGTCAAGGACGAGATTAAGGAGGAGATCGTGAGACGGGGGATTGGTGTAGAGCTGTGCTTGAGCTGCAATGTTCATGCTAAGATGATTACTGGGAGTTATTCGGATCATCATTTTGGGTGGTGGAGACATAGCGGGGTTGGGGTTGCTCTTAGTGTAAGTGTGAGTTTTGGATGTTTCTGGGCACAATTGCTGATTGCTACCGCAATCTCAGACCGATGACGTTGGTGTCTTCTGCAGCCCGTTGTCTGAAGAGTACTATCTTGCTTCGAAACACTTCATGCTTGATCGGCTCCAGCTGAAGGAACTCTGCGAAAGAGCTGTCGATATCATATTCAGTGGGGATGAGGAGAAGAAAAGGCTAGAGTCACTGTATCACAGCTGGGAAGGTTGGGAAATGTGACTAGATTGCCTTTGGCGACTTGGGGATGTCCTCGATTGCATTAATACGCATTAAAAGAGGGAGGACGTCCGACCTTAACCGGAGGTCATTAAATACACTAAGCATTCATCTCACGATAAAGGGAACCTGGGAGGGCCACCCTATCTGCCTCAAGCCTAGAATTGTGCCCAAGTGTCTTCCGAAGATGGAGCCTCGGCCTTAATCACACTTTCCAGAGTTGTCCACCGGACACCTTCCAAGTACGTTTGAATTTGACGTATCCATGGATCGAAGAATGCCGAGCCACGCGTAGATGGGAAGGAACGACCAGCCCTCCACCTAGTTCTAACGAATAGGCAGGTAGATAGCTAACTAACCTTAAAAGGGCAGGAAGGACTTTGCCCATGTATAAAGTAACATGCAAACATCTATTTATGCACTAACATATTTAAACAGAATGCCTGGGCATAGGATATCCGACGATATCGATATATTTATAACTAATAGATCAGACTCAGGGAGAATCCCGCATCTATATTCCTAGAAAGTTTTCCTCCTATTTCCATCCCCATTCCCTTCCGATTCCTTTTATCCAAAACAGCCTGTTTCAGCCCTCAGATAGTACCTAGTCTTCTTTTTATATACCCCAATTCCCAAATATATATATATCAAAACGCCAATCCCAATGCCAAAATTCCATACAAATACATATACACATCCAACCCGCACAATTAAATACCATCAGCACAGCATTTTCAAGACATCAAAGTCTTCACCTGCTCTCCACTCATCCTCGCTATAGCTGCATTCGACGCTCGAGGCTTCAACGGCGGTCTCGTCGCCTCATTTCCTCCTTTCCCTCCTTTACCGGCATCTCCACGTCCAGCCATAGCTCCAAACCCAGACGCCGCTGCAGCAGTCCCACTCTTCTCCACCACGCCGATCCCATTCCCCGGTGCACTCGCCTTCCTAGGACCCGCAACTGGTCTCCTAGGCGCATTCTTCTGCCCAGCTGCTTCAATCGCCATATCAGCCTCAATACTTTGGACCGCGCGCGAGATAGACATGCTATATGCGCCAAACCACTCTCCCCAGCTCTGTCCCCCTTCTTGTACATCCCCGCTCGCAGTCGCTGAGTTCCTCCGCCTCGGCCTCTTGGGCCGATCACCTCCCTTCTCCTTCTCCTTCTCCTTTCTAGCATCGAGAAAACTGCGCGCCACAGACTGTGCAGAGGAGATGCCATTCTGGATACTTTTGACATCAGCCATACTAACCGAAGCTGGGAGCGGGATACGATAGCTCCCACTCAACGTAACCGCCTTCCCATCCCTACCAGCACCATCCTCCTCAACAGCCGGACTCTCAATCCTCGGTAGTTCCTCCACATCTCCATCCACACTAGTAACTCGCCTTCCCACACGCGGCCTAGTCGGACTAGATGCGTTCGCTAGATCCAGCCTCGCCATTTCCAATTCATTCTCTAACCGTCGTAACTCTGCTTCTTCGCCCTCTGTCTCACCCGCACCCGCACCCACACCCGCATCCGCAGCCATCTCATTCCCAACCCCAGTCCCACCCGCAGCCATGCCCACCTGACTAGAATTCTTCCTCCCCTTCCCCCGCCTCCGGGGCGAGCGAACTAACCGACTTGTTTTATACAGCTCTTCCACTTTCGACTCAAGGCCCCTGACACGACTCTTCAGTGCCTCGAGCTCATTATTTGCAATACCTCCTGCTTCTGGAGAAGGACCGGATGCGGCTGCGGTGTCAGGTTGGTCGCGGTTCAATTTCCTCGGGCGGCGGCGGCGGCTCGGCCGTGTGGGTGTTCCAGCATCGGGGGTCTGGGCTACGGAGGCAGCTGTAGAGGTCGGTAGCAACACACCGCCAGCAGATCCTTCGTTTCTGGGTGCGGGAGGAGCTTTGGCTAGTTTGCGTGGGCCACGGCGGGATTGTTGAGGTGAAGGTGGGCCGGGGCCGGGGGGTTGGGGGAGTGCAGACATTGGAATGTTAGAGAGGAAATAGGATGCAGAATGGCAATTGGATTAGTGACAAAGTAGTAGAGAGGAAGAAATTGTGGGAGGATGGATGAGGGAGGTGAGGGAGGTGAAGTTGGACGGAAGCTTTGGAGCTTGACGTAGGAGGGGCGAAAGTGACAGGGTCCTGACTGGTAAACTTGAAAAGGAAGTTATGAACCGTTTGACCATTCGGACCTTAAATATCTACTGTTTAAATGTTTAACACTAATAAAGCCACATCCTTTTCTAGACAGACGTTACATAAATCCAGAACTTCACTGACAAGAAAGATCGTAATCCGAAATACACACTGTGGTTTTCAAGTGCCGTTTGAATGCGCACATGCCCCCTCATCGGATAATCCGTCTCTTGGAGAAGTCAGCACTACTATGGATTGCGTATCTCACTATCGGTTGGTGCGGTGGAGGAACATATCCGACTACAGTACATTGTATAGCAGCCCTAGCCATGTGGAGATCAAGAGACGAATCGAGAATTAAGGCAAATACGGGTTCACATTGCCATTAGCGGTCACGTTAGAGCCGGATACATGCGGCTACGTAGTGTAAGATAGCCAAACTATCCCACACGAGTATATTAGGCTTCCAAACGCTTCGCCGATCCGGCTTCTGTGCATAGCACCTGGAACAAGGGCAGATCCTCTGGTTTGTCATATGCAGCTTGCCGATCTCCAGCAAAATCCGTTCCATACGACACACTCTCGTATATTTGGGCTGCAGATCCTGACGGACGCTTCGATGAGTCAAGCGAGATTCTTTTTGATGGGCAGATCTTGATAATAGGAGAAACCATCCGTGATGCTCTTCAGATGATTAGACATGCTGATGAGCCGCGAATGCTGTGGGTTGATGCCATCTGTATTGACCGAGGCAATGACCGTGAGGGAGGACCACAAGTGGGGTTAACGAGAATGATCTACAAAACTGCGAGGCAGGTCGTCATCTGTGTGGGCAAAGGATTTTTCTGAGGAATAGAGTTATTGACGAATATGGCAATGTGCTCTTCATATTCTTTGCTCTCAGGCAGTTTTGGAGACTCTGAGTCGTTCAGGAAGTTGTCTTGTCGTCATCTGCCAAGCTGCTTTGGGGTGATGCTGAGATCTCGGTAGAATGGATTGGGCTGGAGTTAGCATGGGTAAGAACAAATGAATATTGGGCCATGCGACTGTTCGAACTGGCTGGGATATACGACATCTACCTGATGTGGAGGATGGTTTCCAAGGATGGCGCGTTTGGAACTTTCAGCTTCCTAGATCTACTCGGATATGTCAGGGACTTCGAAGTCTCCGATCCTAGGGACCGCGATTTTGCGTTGCTAAATCTCTAAAATTCCGATAATTACTATACCCTGTATGAGAAGCTGGTAGTTCGAGTACTACAAAGCTAACAGTCTCTGAAACTACTGTAATCTGCCCAAATCCAGATACTTCATTTCAGGATAATTCACGATTATCCTAGCTGGGTGCTCCAATGGAACCACTCTAGAACGCAATCCTTCGCGTCTTCCGGTCCGAATGCAAAGTTCTCAGCTGACCGTGGAGTGAAGATAAAGCTCCGCGTCGAAAATCTTTGACAGTGGTACTTCAAGGTGCTTCTTTGTCCGAGGATACTCATTTAACCTTGTTGACAAAATCCTTCCGTTCCATCACATGGCCTTTGCCAACCGGTCTATGCCGAGTCAGGAGAGCCTGGAAACTATGAAAGCTCTGATAGCCGAGCTTATGGAAGAGAGGTGGAGAAGAAAGCTCTGTTGGACGCTGATTGCAGACGAACACTTTACGGTGCGCCTGTAGAGAACGATGTTGCTCATATAACGGACTTCGACGCGTACTGGGCTTCGAGCGCAATACTCGTAGGCGAAGACGAACAAGAATGTCAATGCAAATCGGACGATCGTTTGAACCCTGAACCGAGTAGATTTGAGAAAGCGGCAGCAATTATTTATCACTGAAGACGGACACCTTGGTCTCGGCCCGGACAGATTGGAGGCGTGTGGCGAGATTTGCATCATATTTGGGAGCAGTGTACTAATAATTTTGCGGGAGCTCGATGGTTACTACGGCGTTGTTGGCGGGTGCTACATTTATGGCCACATGCAGGGTGAAGCCATTTCCGGGCTTGACGCAGAATAGTCCGCGGTGGAGTTCGAACTCAGGCGATAGGGGATTGGTGTCGGGTGAACATTGCTTTCTCCTACATGCCTCAGCTTGGAAGGACTGCTGCTTCGCATCGTGGGCATGTTTGATGATCCGGAGCTGGATCGGCTTCTGCTATGGCGTCGAGATCTGGAATGAAAAAGCTTAGAGAGGAGTTATCTCTGCAGCATATGGAATCAGTTTAATGGCATCCCAACTTAAGTGCAGCTCGCCGCCATCACGCGCTCGCCTTTCTTTGCGCCTTGGCTGTCTCGTTGTCTGGTTCTTGAAGTACGACTGAGCCGCCGTTTGGGTGCCAATGTAGGATATGCCACTATCGCTGCTGCCTCAATACGGCGTTTAATAGACGAACGGTAATCCATTGTTGGAATGCAGTGTGGCGCTGAGCACCCAACAGAGCAGCAGGTGAGTAGAGGGTGATTAGCGCCCGAGCAAAAGCGGCGATGCTTACTAACGAATTTGCCAACAAACTCTCCACACCATCTCTCCTCTAATCCACCAAACACTTAAACACTTGAGCAGTAATAAAAAAAAAAAAAAGTTTATATCCAGTTCAAAGTTTCAAAAACCACCCCGATATTGCATTCTAGACTAAATACACGCCTGAGCAAACACTGTCTATGTTTCAGAATCCCTCCCCCTACTTCCCAATCTACGCCTCGACAAAAAAATGTATTATACGCTTTCCCCCTACCGTTGATAACAGGAAGGCGGCAGAGGCGCTTTTTTCTGGTTGGTTGACAGCATAACAAGAGGCGAGATTCAGGACCCGAGAAGCCTTTTCGATAAGAGCAAAGTAAAAAACATGCGGGAGATTCCAAGCAAACATATGTGTGCAATAGTGGAGATCGAAACAAGGGGTGGTGGATTATTCCAGAAGAATCAGAACACTACTGAGAAGGGGAGGAAGAAAAGGGCGTGTTCCCATGAAACAAGGACTAAAGCAAAGACTGCAACGTGAATTAGTCATTGTCTCTACATTCATCCTCCATGATAACCAAACCGAAGTAATTTTAGGAGCGTGGTGACGTGAATTTCTCGGTGATGTGCGATAGCGGCGAGAGCCTTTCCTAGCCGCCAGTAAAGCTGAGCTGTTCAGGAAAATGCCACAATGAAACGGATTGAGAATCTTGCCAATCAAAAAAGATGACAGTACTGAATTGGAAGAACAAACATACAAACCCCCTTAGCGCAAAATTCTGCGCGCCCCGCCTAGAAATACGCAGAATACGACACAAGCATCCCATGCAGCGTGACCATGACCATGACAAACTATGCAGCTAAGTCCGTCACGCAAATCTCAGTAGACATCAATAAGCTAAGAGGCAATGGCGCGAGTGCCCTGGTTGCCTCCCCTCCTGTTGTTTTTCGTCTTCTGAGGCCGTTCAACCGTGCTCCAGCCATCGCCCTCGAGTGTTTCGGTGGTAGATCCGGCCGTGACCGCAGGAGCTTGACTCTTTCGTCTCCATGCACCGTTTTCGGGTTTGTTTTGAACTCTCTCTTTCGGCTTCACGACCTTGTCCTCGACGATATTGCCGTTTGCTGGTGCATCAACGCCATCATCTTGGGCTTCATCATTTCCATTCTCGTCTTCCATATGTCGTAAGATTTCGTAACTCGTGCTCGCTGGTTTGTCATCAGTACCGTTCTCATTGGCTTCCTTCGAGGCTTTTTCCTTGGGGCTGGTAGGTATGGTAGGCGTGGCTGGCACCGACTTTTCCTTCTCGGCCGCTTTCGCAGCAGCCTCTCGAGCCTTCTTCTCTTCGCGTGCCTTGTCGTCGGCCTCCTTCTTCTGTCGTATAGCAAGCTCACGTTTCTCCTCAATCTCTCTCTCTCTCGTTGCAGTGTCAATGGGGCGAGCAGCACCAAATGGGTTTGACTTAGCGTCAGAGGCTGCCGAAGCCGGAGAAGGGTCAGCCTCCGAAACAGTACGCTTTGAGAGATTGAGTCTTGGACGAGTAGCAGGAGCTGCGTGTGTTGGTGCGGGAGATGATGGGACGCTTGTTTCTGGTGTAGCGTTTGGTGATCTTGCCGGCGCATCTGGCCTCATTTTTGATCGCCATTGGTTGTCCATTTCTGGAGCCGTAGGCGCTCTATCGTATTGCGGCCTATCCGTGAATTCGCGACGCGGTGGACGGGATCCGTCTTGGGATCGGCCTTCGCCCCATACTGGAGATTGTTTCCGCTCAGGACGAGATCCATCGTGAGCCCGAACTCTGCCTCCTTCTCTCATGGGACCAGAGGGTGGAACCGGTGATAGAGGGCCTTTCCGTTCCCAGTTGCCGAAATCGCGAACTTTACCATCACCTTCATATTGGGGTCGCCTGCGCTCGCCACGTTCGCTGCCAGCATCGGAACCAGTATCAAAGTTCCTCTGATAACCACCACCTCTATCAGACGCCCGGCGCCCACTGTTGGGGAGGTCAGGCAACGGCCCTTTACGGGTCCAGTCGGTGATTTCACGGCCTTCGGGACGATCCTTGGCTACTAAAATTTAGTAAATGTTCGCACAATCGGCCTTTTGTCCAGCTTACGTGGTTCGGCAACACTGATCCTGATGTTTCTGCCTTGAAATTGAGTGCCTCCCAAGTCAAGTGCTTTTTTCAGCCCATCAAGGGTTCCAAATTCGACATATCCGAAGCCCTTTGGTTTCCGCTCCATCTTATCCTCGACGATTCGAACATTTGTTACTTCGCAACCACTGAAGAAGTCGGTAATGTCGCCGTCAGTCGCGTCGAAAGAAAGGTTGCCAAGATGGGCTGTGTAAGGTGGTTTTGATGGAAGAGGGAGTGACTCTCGAACGGCATATCCGCGGTCTGCGCCACGATCTAGTTGAGATGTCAGTATCTTGATTGAAGATGTACTAGAAATTCGCAGGAAGAAATTCGTGGTTACCTCCAAATCCACTACCACTAGAACCGAATCCAGTAGTAGAGCTAAATGTACGTCTCTCACCTCCTCCATAGCCAGTACGGGAGTCTAATATCGTAGAGTCAGTATGTCAATCCAGACCATACAATAGCCATTGAAGTCCCGGTGGAACTAGGATAAATTTACCACCAGCTAGAAATTTGTTAGTATGGGTTTGCAGTAGATTTTCATGTTGAGTAACTTACAACCGACGGGCATATCCTCCATTTCATCTGCCCAAGATCCCAGCGCTATAATTCGTCAGTCATAGACGTCATCCTATTGCGGGACAATGGCGCATACATTGATCGCCCAGGAAGTCCCCCAGGGACATCTTCTGGGTCTGTTTCTTTGGTGGGGCTAGAAAATCAGCGATTAGCTACGATGATCCAACTTCCATTGCTCTTGTGCAAACATCGAGACCTCTTTTGTTGGCTGATGTCTGCCTAGTAGACTCCGCATGAAAGGAATTCGTACCCATGATTGCGATGCAGTCAACGCGCTTCAAAGTTGGCGCGCTGGCTGGAAATGTACTGAGAAGCTACTAGGATCCCAGTTCGATTGTTAGATAGGGTTTATCTGCTGCTGTCGTGGAAGATAGGTGGCCGATACTTGACCAGGCCGTGTCTTGGCCAGGAAGAAGTCGAGAGGGAAAACTTAGTGGCCGTAGAAATTTTATGTAAGCAAGCCAATTTTGGGGTGCCGGCTCCAGCAAATACAACTCCGGCAATCCTTCACCCCATCTCGCTGGTGTAGACGTGCCACCTCTCCTACGCCACAACACCACGCATCAACTCGCTTTAAATTCATTTATCACTTCTACGATAGGCCATGGACATGCCAGCGGACCATCATCAGATTACAAGGCCAATGGAGGTGTTGAGGCCAGCAGCACAAGTTGGGGCGTTTGCTGGTACGTCTTCTCCTTTTGTTGTATCAGGCCGTTCAAGCGAGTCTCATGCGTCACTCAATACGAGAACAATATTTCGCGCATAAAAAATATTTCACTTCATCCAAAGAGTTTTCTCTTGCAATCAGAGCCAGTTCTTCGTAACGAACCTTGGTTTAAACCATCACTAAAGCTTTCTCGCTTGTTTTATTCATTCGTGACGCTTGTCGCAGGCCTATTTCTTTTATCAACTGCCAACAATAACAATCGGAATATACTAAGAGTCTTGTAGGGGGCGCTGGTCTCGTCGTTGGTGGTGTTTCAGGCATTGTACGCTCAGCAACGCCGATCCTGTTCGCGACTGCTGCGGGAATCCAATGGTTTGCTCTTGGAAGCACTTTCTGGGGTAGTTTGCACACTCTCTAGAAGTCCAACTTTCTCTGACAAGTCTTTCTTCAAGCCACTCGAGGTGCTATTCTTCAACGCCAAGGCCTTCTTAACTGGGTCGAATCGAAAAGAGGCGCGCAGCTTCAAGAACGAAGGGGCTTGTCTTCCACTTCTGAAGAACGTGTCAAAGCTAGCACTATTGCTGGTGGTATCACCGGAGGCGCTCTTGCAGCTTTACTACGTATGCCGAGTGAATTTACTTTTCTGTTCGAGATGTCCCAGGCTGATATTCGTGATAGGTGGACGTCGAAATATTATCCCAGGTGTCATCATGTTTACAATTTTCGGATATGTGGGACAAAGCATTTACGACGTTGTTGATGCCCGTAAGACGCGAGAACATAAAGAGAAGATGCAGCATTCAGGCATAAACGAACAACCAAACTTCATACAAAGAATTACAAAGTCCCGCTGGAGTCCCGTGAAGGTGCTCTCGGACGAAGAGTACGAGAGCATGCTTAACGAGAAACTTCTTCGCATCGAGGCAGACATTGCCCTCATCGACGAAAACATTGAACATTTGAAACAACAACGAGATCAATCAAACGAAGACTAGACCGTCACTATGATGGATTCCGCATTTAGATGCAGCACTGAGAGCAGAGCTTCTCCATTGCCCGAATACCGACCTCCGACTTCTCCGAGACTTAACTTTTCAGCGCTCAACTTCTCGGAGTTCGCCTCTTCCGGCCTAGCCTTCAACCTTTCCTGGCTGAAGGCCGAAAAACCATTCGAAATTTAGACAAATCTCGAACAAGAAATGTCTATCTGCTTCGGCTCTGCGTCTTCGAAATCGTGGTCAGGGATCGTTCATAGGGATTCTAAGGCACTGTCTCCCCCGAAAGCGGATGTATAGCACTCCGGAGCATCCGCACCTTTTCAATACCCGGTAATATTAAAGCACGTCAACTCAGCACCGCTAGGAATATCGCCGTCGAATTCCAGTCGATCTACGCGGCTATTTGGTCCTGCACGCAGAATATAACTACAGGCGTAAATGCGGGCATATGCTCGTAAATGTCGTGGTGGGTATACTCGAGAAAGTTACATGGGGGTACGGCGGCTTGCTATCTGGAATATTCTATTTAAAGAACTGTGAGAGCTACGCAGAATCCAGATGTGATTCTCCCTGAGGCCAGGTTGTCTCATAGCTCACTGGGTCAAGCCGAAGTCTCGGATTCGACATTGGCAGATGCAGATTCCATCCAGGATGTGGGCTTCTCCTTCGTCAGTCTCGCACTATGGTTTTTTGAATCTTTGAAGAAATGAACCTCGGAAAGCTTTGAAGCTATATATATCATTAGATCCTTACGAGATGCATATGGTGCCAGGAAAATTTGTTGGAAGCCGCTGTTGAACGCAAGAATCCACGCTACTCGTGTAACAGAACGTTATTGTCAGATGCTCGGGAACCACTTGGACAGGTCCTATTGCTGCAAGTATATAGGCAAAGATGCGATTGTGGATTGAGACTCATGCCGTGAAGTAAATTATCGTATGCATTCGGGATATGGGTAACACCCACTACAGAAGCTGGAGCTAAGCACCACACCTCTAAATCAACCATAGATCGAGCAAGCCCAATGCACAACGTTGTACCTTCCCACAATACCATCCCAACGCATCCTCCCTCCTCCAACCTCCCACTCACTTCCCAATTGTAAGATACAACCGATCCCCCACATCCCCCAACCCAGGCTTAATCATCCCCTTCCCATCAACCTCCCCATCACAACCCCCAACCCAAATCTGCACGCCCCCTTCCCACTCCTCCGCCGCCCTCTTCAACCCTGCCTCGCTCCCCAAAACACTACAAACAATAATCCGCTTAACACCCCAATCCCGCAACGTCTCAATCGCCGCGCACGCCGTCGCGCCTGTTGCGATTATCGGATCGACTATTATCGCTAGCTCCGCGGGGCCTGTGGCAGAGGGGTTGGCAGCCGAAGGACGGTGGTAAGGGAGGTTATTGTAGTATTCCACGGGCTGGAGTGTGGTTTTTTCGCGATAGAGGCCGAGATGGTGGATTGGGACGGGAAAGGGGAGGAGGGAGGAGAGGGCATCGGTCATGCTGAGGCCGGAGCGGAGAATTGGGACGAGAGAGATGGAGGTGGGTGAGATGGTGGTTTTCGTGTAGGAATAGGATAGGGGGGAGTGGTCCTGGGGTTTGGAGTTAGCTTTGGGGCTTTGGCGATTTTGGAGTGGAAAGGCAGAGAAAGGTAGAGCAAGCTTACGGTCCCGTCGTCTTTTGTTTCTAGGCCTTCGGCTAGAGCTTCGTAGCCGACCATGAGAGCGATTTCATGGATTAATGTTTGTACTTCGCGAGAGGTCGTGGACTGAGATCGCAGTTGGGAGAGCTTCGAGCGCACGCATGGATGCGTTGAAACATGCACGTTCGGGGGGAGTCCACCGACCATTGTAGAATGTTGAAGCTTACGCAGGTAAATCTAAAACTCAGGGTGGGTGAAAGATGGCAGCTGTATATAAACAAACTCGGTGTGTGGTGTTTGTGTTGTTTGTGGAAGGTGGGATGCCTAGAAGAGTGGGATGAATGGTGTGGAGCTGTTTGCAGGGATCCCTGGTACAGATTTCTTTGTGACGAACTGATGTTTGGAGGTTCTTATTTCGCCCTGAAGTATCCCCACCACATGAGCCTTGACAGGCACCACTGTACCACTACACCCCTTTCCTAACTTCTTGGACCTTACAAGATTGACGCTGAAATAAGCCTTTATTTGACAGCAGCGACGAATGTTAACCTTCACGCTGCGCCCGTGAGTGGGGCTTTGACAGTGCCCCCATGGATGACGCCGACGAGACACCGAAGAGCAAAAGAGAGAGCCATTATGGCCAGCAGCGCTCGTCTTTTCGTTCCGATCGATCTGTACAGCCTCGGTCACGGCCCCAGAGCACATCTCAAAGCGCAGATCAAAGCGCAGATCGACCGAACGACAACTACACACTTCCAGAAAATTATGAGAATCTCAATGAACTCGTGGGACCTTCGCCAGACGAAAACCCTACCGAGGCCTCGTTGTATCGTCACGCGAGCTTGGAAACTGCGAGACGAGGCAGAAGGAGAAGTAGTTTTATGGGTGGCATGCCAATAGGCCGGAGAAACACCGCAACGACGGACCGATCAAGGTCCAGCAAACGAAGGGAGCAGCATGAAGAGGGAGAGGAGTACACCTTTCCGGACAATTACGAAAACCTTAATGAGTTTGCGGTTCCTTCGCCTGTAGAGAACCCGGATGAAAGAAGATCATACCACCATCACACATTAGAGGAGGAGAGGTCAGCCTCAAAAGATGCACACCGGTCAAGACGGCAGAGTGTACAGGGCCCATTAAGTCGAAAGAATACAGCAACAAGTTTTGGCTGGGGTCAGAATCTCTCAGAGGTAGCTGCTCCTCCTATCCAAGAGGAGAATACTCCAGACTTGCTTCACGAGATTAAACCTGGTTTATCAAGGTCAGGAGAAGCCGAGACCGCAGAGCCATCTGCTCGAAGGCAGAAAGCTTCACGATTCGCTACGGAATTATACGTCGTATCGTACTTGATTCTCTTCTCAATACTAGGAACGCTGGCTCGTCTCGGTCTCCAATGGTTAACTTTCTATCCTGGCGCTCCAGTTGTAACAGGTGTTCTATGGGCCAACTTTTCTGGGACCTTGTTTATGGGCTTCATTTCTGAAGACAGACAGCTCTTCCGTGACGAATGGGGCAACGGAAATGAAAGCAAAGAGCGCCTGAGTGATGAGGAGTCACCTCCGGATCTCGAAGCGACTGCCAAAATTGCACATGCCAAAGTCAAGAAGACAATTCCACTCTACATCGGCCTCGCAACTGGATTCTGTGGATCCTTCACATCTTTCTCATCATTCATGCGCGATACCTTCCTTGCGCTGGCGAACGACCTACCGACACCAGTAAACCACCCATATCCCGGCGCTGATCGCATCTCAACTACCTCGACTGTCTCAAGGAATGGCGGACACAGTTTCATGGCTATTCTAGCCATCATAATATTGACCCTCGCGCTCTGCATGTCAGCTCTGAAAATCGGCGCTCACATTGCTATTCTCCTAGATCCTCTCACTCCAACCTTCTCCTTTTTCCTCCTCCGCAAAGTCCTCGATCGCGTGGTCGTAGTAGTAGCATGGGGCTCTTGGCTCGGCGCTATCATCATGGCCATCTGGCCGCCCGACCGGCCCGGCGGCCCCGATAGTAAAGGTAGCTGGGCATATGAAACATGGAGCGGCCAAGCCATCTTTGCTCTTGTCTTCGCACCTGCTGGATGTCTGTTGCGGTTCTACATGAGCCTGAAGTTGAACGGCATGCTGCCCTCCTTCCCGCTCGGCACCTTTGCTGTCAATATTTTTGGCACGGTCATGTTGGGCATGGCCTTCGATCTGCAGCATGTGCGCTTGGGTAATACAGCTGGAATTGGAGGAGGCCGGGTTGGCTGTCAGGTTTTGCAAGGGGTTATGGATGGGTTCTGTGGGTGTCTTACGACGGTTAGTACGTGGGTTGCGGAGCTGAATGGCTTGAGGAGGAAGCATTCGTATATTTATGGGGGCATGAGTGTGGGGAGTGGGTTGGGGGTTTTGGTTGTAATTATGGGGAGTGTGATGTGGACCGTTGGGTTTAGTTCGCCGGCTTGCGTGACATGAGTTGTGTGAGAGGTAGGATCTGGGATGGGATCTGAGATGGGATGGTGGCAGGTCGCGTGATGCTTTATGCAGGATGGAATTGACAGCTGAGTAATGAAGGAGTTCTTGGATGAATTGTATAAGCGATTAGATAGTACATCTATAAATGGTAAGGCATATTGTTCTCGGATGACCAGAGAAGCCACACAAGCAACCCAACAGCCAGCAAGTGATAACCCGAGGAGGTACACAATCTAGGATGGATAATTCATGTATCGACGAGGAGAGTGTAAGTGGGGTGGGGATTACGCGCAGGAGTACCTCTCATGGGTTAGGGCACATGGCGTTTGGCATGTGCCCAGGTTTCTTATGCGATTCTTCCAGGACATTCTAGGTTGAGCCCTTCCGCTCGCGAGCTCATCCAGCATAATCATCGTGTAGCTTCAAAGTTTCAGATACGGCGCGCTGTTAACGCGCAAAAGAAGAAAGATAATGCACACTTAATTCCACTTCAGCGAGCCGTCCGCTACGCTCCAATGAATCTTGTATGCACCTTGTGTGCACCTAGTTATCTGTTTCTGGTCGCCAGAGGCGAATATCACGCCTAGAAACCGTGTCTATAGCATTGAAGATGTCAACACCTTCACCTAGCAGCTATCTCTAGCCTTTCTCTAAGAGGCGAACATCACGCCCAGCAGCCGTGTCTGTGGCTTTGGCAGATATCAAAATCAGCACCTAGCTACCCCTAGCCCTTCTCTAAGAGGCGAACATCACACCCAGCAGCCGTGCCTGTGGCTTTGCAATCCCCATACGAATCTAGAATCAGAGGCAAACCTTCCTTGCATACATTTTGAAGACACATGTGAAGCTCTTGCTGTGGTACGAAAGAGCTGGCTAAATGAGAGAAGCGCGTCCAAAGCGTGGGAAGATCGAGAGCAGGCTTCTGGGAATCCTGATGAAGGCTACGTGTACCGGCATCGAATCAGCGCTGAGCCAGCAGCAAGGTCTGCTGCGATGAGCATCGTCATGGCGACCATTCATCCCTGCTGGCGAAACTTCTCGATCCATGATACATGTGATGGTGGTTGTGCGCCACAGACGGTGCCTCTAGCGGCTGGCGACCAGCGGCGCTTTTAGCGCAGCGAAAATCCGGCAGGGCTGGCAGGGAAAAGCAGAGCTTGCAAGGGCAAAACGCACCGAAAATAATGTGGCTTGCCCAGAGCAAACCGATTGTTTGAATCTGGGTGCTGCGACGACCGACCGCATCGAAGCACTGCTGTTGCGGGTTACTCTTACGCGACACGCCTTTGTCTGCTCTTCAAAACTTACCCGGTTGTCGAATGGGACGGGCTCGATCCTCGTCTGTGGTTGGAAGCGCATTATGGGAATCTGGAGCGGGAACAGAAATTGTACACGGTGCGGCTGAAGGCTATGACGTCTGGGGTCGACTTGTATTGGGGCAATCCGTGGTGCTGATCCTCTTCCTAGGCAAACCTCACTGCTCGCTCGCAACGCGTCATTTTCAACAAGGGAAGACACAGTTTGGGTAATACCATGCTCAATTCAGCAGTCTAGCATCTTCTCCATACCCCCAATGCACTCAGTAGCTTCAGGCAGGACCCGTTATTAACGCGCAACGTCAAAGGCGTCGTGGCCGCGGATCAGTATCAATATGCGGGACGACTGTGGGGAGCGTGAGAAAGGAAGCTTTGACCCTTGGCAACAATTCTGGTGGTGAACTCGCGATGACGTTTGCAGACGGTTCTCTCTAACAGCGTGGCGTTATTCACCAATTTCATCTGTGATGGGTTCCGAGTCCTGGCCATGGTGACACCAAGCTCGCTGCCCTTCCAACCCTTTCGCTTGCTCCGTCAAAATAAAGCCTCCACCCACCTCTTTCCTCCCCTCTTCTTCCTCATAACACCCATCAACAACTTCGTTTCCCTCATTCTGCATTCCGTGATACCCTAAGAAACAACTTAATTTGCAGCCACATCCACAACAAGAACAAAGATATCCACTTCAATCAACTTCCAATCAACTTTCATCATTCAGAGTCTGTCACAATGGCGTCGACGGCCGTCAATCGCCCCACCGACATAAAGCAGAAGGAGAAAGATGTCAATAATAAGCTCCAGCTCTATGGCATCTACACTGGTGAGTTTGTTTTTGGAGCTGCCAGTCTTGACGTCAGGGATGCGATGTTTGTCATGGCACTGTTTACTGACACTTCAACCTCCAGCATTCGCCAATGGCAAAGTTCCATCAGTAAGTAGTTTCTACATCCCTATCAAATCATTATTAATGTCTTTGCTAGAACAGACAAATCGATATTGCGCTCAACAGCATCCTTGTGTCGAAAGCTCTAGGAGCTCCATCAAAGAAACTCTCACCAGAAGGCCAGAAACTCGTTAGTGACTTGAGGGATGTCATTGAGAAGGCTAAGATCCTTCTTCTCACCAAGAATGAGGGAAACCTTCTCCAAGATTTCATTTGGCAAACGCAGCAGATTAGCGGCGGAGGCGCGTCGGTGCCCAGCGCACCCATCGACAAGGCCACCGCGAGACAGCATGGCAATGATGCTTTGGATGGTCTACGAACCTTGGGAACGCTCATCATCTCCAACGGCCAATTCCGCAAGCTCTGTATGTTTCATCAACTCTTGATGCTTGGAATGCCAGTCTAATATTTGCGCAGTGAGCGATTCGACTATCCTCTTCAGAGACATGGTTGGTGATGTCGCCCAAAATGCCGCCAACCGTGTCAACCCCTCAGAAGACCAACTTGCTCAAATCGATCGCCCTGCTGATGACAATACATGGCATGACGTTCCGGATATGTCCAAGGGCAACCTCAAAAGCCAGATCAGTTCGAGGGTTCCATTCGGCAAGGCAGACGCTAAGAAGGCCGCTGGCGATGTAACTCAAGCTGGCCATCCTACCGGTTCGCGTGACCCTGCCGATGCAGCCGATCTTGCTGCTCGTGACCATGCAGAGGATACTCAATCCGGTCTCAACGCTAACGCAGCTCTTGGTGAGGCGAGGCAGCAACTTTCCGACAACATTCCGGAAGAGCATAAGGACAAGGTTCGCGAGCGGCGCGAGAGGGCCAGGAACTACATTGGCAACAAGATGCCAAAGGAGCGCCGCGACCAGACTATCTGGCGTCTGAAGAAGATGGTTGTTGAAATCCAGGGCCATCAGGACTGTGAGCGATAGCAAGCATTCTGAAGAGTTATCGTGATGCTAATTGTTTGTAGATCTCCGCGCTATTGATACTCTTCTCGACCTCGCTGAAGAGTACACTGGCCATTCCAAGACCCTTGCCGCGCAAGGCAAGGATAGCGTTAAAGGTGCCCATACGGATGACAGCCTACAGATGGCTGAGGCCGACTTGAAGGTATTGCTCCGCAGGTCCCATGTCCGACAACGAGTAAACGCTGACTGGTTTGAAGACACTCATTGAGCGTTTCGCCAACAGCACATCGTCTGACGATTTGTTCGACTCCATCAATACCATTTATCGCGACGCCGACCAAGATCCGGAACTCAAGGCATGGTTCAGGACCGTCGATGCCTACATCCGAAAGTGCCTTAAGCAACAGGGCTTCATTATGGAGGATGCCGCTACCGAGGAGTGGAATCAGCTCTATGATCAAGGCCATTCACTTCTTCGTGAGCGCTACCGGGGTCATACTGACCGCGTCATCGACGAGTTCAAGTACATGGGCAATCAATTCGACGCTGATCCCCAGAACAGAGCATTCGGCGAGAGCCTACAGAAGTTGTTCTTTGATCTCGGCAACGATGAGAATGGCCAGCCGACGTTCAAGCCTCATCTCGTAAAGGATCTCACTGAAGTCATTCTACCTGGCATCTTCGAGAACATCCGTTATGTGCCGATCCCACGTATCGAATACTCTGATCCCATGATGGACGCCATTGTAGAGAATCTAGTCATCGAAGGTGACAACCTGGCACCTAATGTTCTCGAGTTTGGTAGTGATAACTACTGGCGCTGGGGCCGTAAGAGTATCGCCAACAAGAATAAGAACAAGGTGATGCTGTCCGTCTCCGGTGTCCAGATGGATCTCAAAGGTTTGTTTATGGTTCCGATACTGCATACTGCATAAGGATTCGAATTAACATTTCTTGCAGACGTTTCCTACTATGTCAAAAAGAAGCAGGGATTCCCCTCCATCACCGATAAGGG
Organism: Lepidopterella palustris CBS 459.81; assembly: GCA_001692735.1. Lineage (NCBI taxonomy): Eukaryota > Fungi > Ascomycota > Dothideomycetes > Mytilinidiales > Argynnaceae > Lepidopterella > Lepidopterella palustris. The sequence continues at coordinate 69,684 of KV744948.1, forward strand.
TGTCTGTGATGTCTTTATGGGTGGCAGCGGCTTCTGCTTCAAGGTTGAGATGGAAACCGCTGACAAGTCCGACCAACTCCATTTCTTCAAAGTCAACAAGGTCAACGTTGAAGTTAAGAACCTTCAAATCAAGTTGAAGAAATCTAACCATAAGATTCTCTTCGGCCTCTTCAAACCCCTTCTCCTTAAGGTTATGCGTCCTGTCCTGCAGAAGGTGCTCGAGAAGCAGATCAAGGATAACGTCCACCAACTCGACGCCACCATCTATGACATCAAGGCTGAAGTCGACAGGGCCACCGAAGATGCTAGGCGTCACCCCGACCCGGAAAACATTCAGAACATCTACCAGCGCTATGTCAGCGCTATCAACAAGAAGATCATGCAAGGCAAGCAGAAGGGTAACTTGGCGGCTAAGACCGAGCACAAGAAGGTCAATGTTGCCGTTACCCAACATGACTCCATTTTCCAGAGCATTTCCCTACCAGGCGGTATCTCTTCCAAGGCAACCGAGTTCAAGGAACTTGCTGCTAAGGGCGACAAGTGGGAGTCACCTGTCTTCTCTATCGGCTCTGCGCGGGAGACCAGCAACCTCCCCAAGATCGCTTCAGTTTCTAGGAAGCCACACGGTACCTCGTCCGGAAACTTTGGTCACGATGCCCAAGGTGGATATGACCAGAACACCACCACTGGCGGCTATGATAACGCCAACGCCAACACCAACGCCAACACCAACGCCAACGCCAACGCTAACGGCTTCAGCAACCAGGTCCAGCGTGCCTTCGATGGCGGAAACGACTATAGTCTGCAGAATGGTGGTCCCAACGACTCACTCCCAGTTTCGGATTCACACCACACCACGCTCGGCAAGCATGACCCAGTCCTCCAAAGCGCCGTCTAAAATCTACCTCCATTCGATCGAATGGGATAGATGTGAATCGTTTTGTCGTTACTGACCAGGTATGCTTTGTCGTGCTTGGAAAGTGAAGGATTTGGTCTGGAACACTTTCCAGAAAGGGGGGTTTCCTTTGTTTTGCTGTTCATGATACCACTCTCGCGCTTGCGCACACACTAACGCGGTTGACGCCTAAAAAACGGGTGGCTTTAATGTGGTGGATGTTGTTGCGATGGATGAATGGGTGGATGGATGGATGGATGGATGGAATGGGTGGATGGATGGAATGGGTGGATGGATGGAATGGGTGGATGGATGTATGGATGAATCAGGATAGGAATGGAATGGAATGGAATGGAATGGAGTCGACTCTCAGAAGTAGTATAATTAGTTTTTGATGCTAGGCTTCTTTCATGGAAAATGAATTATTTCTCTTTCTTTCGGATTGTGTATATGTGGATGGTGTGGTGAAGGGATGAGCGACCGATGTATGTCTTCCAAAGGTTCGCCTCAGTAGTTAGGCAGCTCGATTGTAAAATATCCCGATAAGTCTTGAAATGATAGCCATTTCTTCCATGATGAGATATATTGAGCACCTCGGTTGCAAACTGAGGCCAAAGCTCTGCCAAGAATTCCTATCGTCATGTGCTTCCGCGATAGGGCTGCTCCGCATAGAAACACCATCACGCAAAAGCATTAGTCTCCTCTACAAACGACTTAACGACACCTCAACTCTTATAACTGCACCACTCTCCCTTTAACTCAAGCCCTGCTGCTTATGACAGCACCCACTTCTTTGAGCTCGTAAACACTTTTGCAATCAGGCTTGCGTCTCGTGTAGCCAGGTTGCTTTGACTCGTTGGATAGCCTACATTCTTGGATAGTTCGACATCGACATCACCCACGTGCCCACCGCCAATAAATTCCTCCCACAGAGAAGTTGAGCGACCTTGCCCTTGTCTATATTCGCCTAGCAGCATCTGCGCAAAATCCTACAATCGAAGCTACAAAACCGCGAGCCACAATGAAAAACACGACTGGATCCGCGCGCCGCAAGCGGCAAACACGATTGAACTTCACTCCTGTACCGTCCTCGTCGCCCGGCGTCGCTGCTCTCTCGCCGTATGTCCGAGATCGCGCTGCAGCAGTTACTTTGGATGGGTCGCCGAGCCCGATGAAGAAGCGGAAGGTGGAGGGGGTGAAAGGACGACGGCATGTTATTGATAGTGATGACGAGGATGAATTGGCTGCAGGTAGGACAAAGATTGAGGGTTGGTATTTTGGGAATTTGAATAGTAGAGCTAATAGCGAGATAGAAGATGTTAAAGCACTGCCGACACCAAGCCGTTCGTCCCAACTGAATGCTATTGGAGGGTCCTCGATCACGAAATCAGGACTGACGGCTAGCCGAGAATTAGATTTTGGAAAATACGGGAAGGGAAGATCAGCGCAGGGACTAGGTGGTGCAAATATCAGCGCTCCTATGCGCGCGTCGAATCATCCTCGATCAGGCATGTTCGGGAGCTCTGATGCTGAAATGGTTGAGCTATCCGACGACTCTGAAAGCTCGGAGGATCTTCCCACTCAACTGCCTGTTCGTCGGGCTGGGAGAGTCACCCAGAAATCTGGCAGCAAAACAACAGCAAAAAGGCAGGTTGCGTCAGAATCGAAAGAGGACGGAGAAATGCAGCAGATAAGCACCCGCTTAAGATCTGGCCGTAAGAGTTCTAGTACGGAGTCTGCGGTGCAATATATCGAAAGCTCCCTGGAGACTCCGGCTAGGAGGAGCTCAGAGAGAAAGGTTACGCGGAAGACGTCCATTACAATACCGAGCGATTCTGAGAGCTCGGATCTAGAAGAGGATGGGGCTCCGCCATCGAAGGGAAAGACGGCCGAACCGGACAATCGAGAATCCCAGTCAAGCAGTGATGATATGCCAGATTCATCTCCGCTGAAGAAACCTCGCCGTAACCAGAAGCTGAATGTCCGGAAGCGTTCGAATTCATTCGAAGTCGACGACGACGTTGTTGAAGCGGAAGAAGAAGAGGAGGAAGATGAGCTACCAAGCCGTCGAAATCTCCCCAAGCGTGTTCCTACTGAGGAAGATTCTGAAACGGCTGAAGATGAGGATGGTGAGGATAGCGATAGTGATGATGATGAGGTGGTGGCTTTGCATCGCATTCGCAAACCTCAGTCTCCACCGGATCGCCGTCGGAACCGCCAAGAAAGGGAAGATCTAGAGGAGGATCTGGAGTTCTTGGAATCGTCGCCAGGACGTCTATCATGCAAGATGAGCCGTAGTATGGCCACTCCGAAGCAAAACGAACGACAAAAAGCACTGGAACTTCTAAAACGGCGACGTGCCGGTGAGAAAGCCGAATTACCCACCGCAGCGAGCCAAAGTAAACGCGCACACACCCGGACCATCCAAGACACGGACTCAGAAGAAGGCGCCAACGAAGAAGAAACCGACGACATCGAAGACGACGAAGGCGAAGAAGCCTCAGACTACCACCGCCGCCGCCGCCGCCGCCCCCGCATCGCTCTCCACGGCGTCGACGCCTTAGACATGTTCCAAGAAGACGACGACGACACCGATTTTATCGAATCTGACCCCGAAAATGGCTCCATCCTCGGCGTCCCCGAAGCGCAACTGCCCCTCCAATTCAGTAGCCTCAGCCGCGCCAAAGGCGCCGATTTGTTTAAATACGCAATTGAGTGGATGGTGCAGAAGAAGATCAACCCGGCGTTTGCAATCGATGACGATATCTACGAACTCGCGTTTCGGAAACTGGATGATGAGGTTAAGGGGCTTGCTGGGAGTAAGTTTACGAGTAGTATTTGGACGCAGAAATTTACGAGAAGTTTGAGGAGTAGGCCGGAGTTGGTGGTCATGGAGTTGGATATGGGGACGAGGGATGTGATGAGTCCACATTGTGAGGCTTGTAATCGGAAGACGCATCCGGCGACTTGGAGTATGCAATTTATGGGGAGGCCGTATCATAAAGGGACGCTTGAGGAGGTGGAGGATGAGGATGAGGATGAGGATGAGGATGAGGATGAGGATGAGGATGAGGATGAGGATGAGGATGAGGATGAGGTGGATGAGGTGGAGCGAAAGACGTATGATGCTGATGGGAATGAGATTCCTGACGAGAATGTTGTGTACACGGTTGGAAAGTAAGTGCCCCCTTTCCTGTTTGCTACCTGAGCCCCGACTCCAATCTTATCATCACCCCCTCCTACCGTCCCTCAACCACAAATCACAACTGATCCCTCACCCCGTCCCGCAGATTCT